>JZLH01S0610827.1:87695-97795 GCA_001188425.1 Eucidaris tribuloides
CTACTACTACTACTACGACTACGACTACTACTACTACTAACTACTACTACTACTACTACTACGACTACGACTACTACAACTACGACTATGCTGCTGCTGCTACTACAACTATTACTACTATACTACTACGACTACGACTACGACTACTACTACTACTACGACTACGACTACTACACTACGACTACTACTGCTGCTGCTGCTGCTACTACTACTACTACTACTACTACTATCACTACGACTACTACTGCTGCTGCTGCTGCTGCTACAACTACTACTACGACGACGACTACTACTACTACTACTACTACTACTGCTACTACTAGAAAGAGTCTACGACGACTACTACTACTACTACTACTACTACTGCTACTACTAGAAAGAGTCTACGACGACTACTACTACTACTACTACTACTACTGCTACTACTAGAAAGAGTCTACGACGACTACTACTACTACTACTACTACTACTGCTACTACTAGAAAGAGTCTACGACGACTACTACTACTACTACTACTACTGCTACTACTAGAAAGAGTCTACGACGACTACTACTACTACTACTACTACTGCTACTACTAGAAAGAGTCTACGACGACTACTACTACTACTACTACTACTACTACGATCAAGAGGACGGTTAAAACCAGTTACAATATTTGTAATGTGCTCAAAACAATAAAGAAATCCAACTTCAAATCCGACAACCATGCAATGGTTGCTACAAGTACAACTACTATACTCTTTTGATACACCACTATAGTCTATTAATTCCAATATTAATTTTTACCAAATTTGCCCAATATTCTAAAACCATATTCAAATTGATTTTCATTTATAAACTTTCTTGTTGACAAGATCAGAGTACACTGATAAGATAACAGCAGTCTGCTTGTTGCTTAAGAGCCAATTATAGATTGCATGGGGAGAAAGGGAGAAATGGAATAAACGCGTCATGGTTTCCCTGGCAAAATATTACGTATATCGATAATAATAGCTACATTGTTTGCAATACATCTGTAGTATTGGACTTTGAAAACAGCAATATCATGCACCTGTCAAACTATGTGTGTACGTATTTTGACTTATTTGCTCAACTTGTCCAACTACAACCCGTTAATACCTTATTTTATGGCACGTAGCCTTTGCGTATAGTAGTTGGCCACTAAACTTTCCCTTTTCACTTACGGTAGTTCAGTCACTGACATGAACGAACAACTCAAATGAGTCTTAAGGTTTAACCAAGACATATTAGTATCTCAGGGTTCATCTTTATCATCATCATCATCATCATTATCATTATCATCATTATCATCATCATTATCATCATTGTCGTCGTCGTCGTCGTCGTTATCATCATCATCATCATGACCATCACCACCACCTTCACCATCACTACCATCATCGTCATTATCATCATTATCGTCATCGTCATCATCATCATCAGCAGCAGCAACAACAACGACAACAACAACAGCAGGAGAAGAAGCAGTTCACATAGTTTGCCCAGAGTGTTCTATCAGGCAATAATTCCCAAAGTTATGTTTGTTCAAGACCGATATATTATGAGATAGTGTCTGGGTTTATTAGTGGTTTTCTACCTCTTTTTACCCCTACCTATGTCGGGGTTAAAGAACGTATCTATCTTGATATATTTAAACTCTGATAAATATGTTTGCAACAAAAATCTTTTCCACTTTACGTGACGTCAAAATCTGCCATCATTCGGATGAAGAAAATGTTAAACCTGATAAATTATTTTCACAATAATGGAATATCATTATTCCGTAAATTAACTACAGCTTTCAAAAATGGCAGTTGGTCAGGTAGGTCACCAGCTGGAGGTTGTCAATATCTGTCATTGGGGCAAGGGGGGGGGGGCATTCCATTAATGGAATGTCACTGGCTACCAATTCAGGTGACGTAACCAATTATTATGTGTTTGAAATCCGCGTGATATTGCGATTCAATACAGCAAAACCAACGATTACAGATATATATCATGCTAAAGAAAAAAATATAAATTAACAATTACGTCATTATACAATGCGCAAGCATGTATCACGTCTGTCCATACGTATGACCTCTTTCCACACTTATCTACTGAACTTTGATCCACCTTATGTGCACGTACACAGGATTAGATGTATGTTATAGCTGTACTAAACAAAGTGCATTGGCGTTAGATGTATGTTATAGCTGTACTAAACAAAAGTGCATTGACGTTAGATCTGTGTTAATATTTGAACATTAGCCTATAAATTCCGTATGTTTTGTATGTGCTATTTATAGCTGGTTATTTCCTTTATAGGAATGTCGGTGAGGCAATTGCTAAACTTTCAAATAGGTCCTTTCCCAACATTGCCAGTTCATAAAGAATTATGTACTGTATAAAAATTAAGTATTAATAGAAGGCCTACTACAAAACGTACCCCTTCGATTCATATTGCGGATTCCAAATCATATATTATTGTACTGGGGCATTTGGCGTACATGTACATTTGTCATATTTACAGGAAGATATTGGTATCTTAGTTGATAGAAAATACATAACCAGATCAATACGAAAGTTCCCTAGCAAATATAGAAAATATATATTTTCGAAAATGTATTGGCAACTTCAATGTACTGTTCAACTTGCGTTTTATTCTTGAAGTTGTTTCTACTGTTACTACTACCAATACTACTTCAACCAATACTACTTCTTCTACTACTACTACTGTTACTGTTACTACTACTACTACCACTACTAGTACTACCTCTACTACTACTACCTCTACTACTACTAATACAACAACTACTACTACTACTACTTCTGCTACTGCTACTACCACTATACTACTACTCCTATTACGACTACTACCTCTACTACTATTAATACAACAACTACTACTACTACTTCTGCTACTGCTACTGCTACTACTACTACTACTTCTACTACTAGTACTGCTACTACTAGTCCTACTACTACTACTACTACTACTACTACTACTACTACTACTACTACTACTACTACTACTACTACTGCTGCTGCTGCTGCTGCTGCTACTACTACTACTATTGCTACTACTACTACTTTTACTACTATTACTACTACTATACTACTACTACTAGGCCTACTACGACTACAAATACGACAACTAACTGCTACTGACGATACTCTTATTATTATTATTATTATTATTATTATTATTATTATTATTATTATTATTATTATTATTATTATTATTATTATTATTATTATTATTATTATTATTGCTTTGTGAACGTTTCGGTCAAATCTGTTTTAACTTTCCCCATATTCTTCTTTTATTGTATGCCACTTGTGAGATTTGCCTTGGGTTTCATTCCCCTTTAATCAATTCATCTATTCGTTCTTGTAACAGAATCTGAATGTTGTATGCGTACTTTCTGCGGCGCCAAACGCGGTTTCACCATGCATATTACCGACAATATGGGTCGGGTAAGTTGGATTGTTCATTATCACAAAAAATGATATTAATTCAGTGAAGTTTCAAATAAGATATGTCAGGCTGCTTATGCAGACAGGGGCGTCGATCCTGCATGGGGGGAGTGGGGGGGGGGGTCGGGGGTTCGCCGTCCCCGAATGAAAATATTGGGGGGCAAAATATCCTTTGCCATCCCTCAATCATAATTCGTAATGCAAGAATATTTGAAAATACGTGCAACTACAAACCATTAGTCTTAAACTTAACATACCTACTTGTGAATTATACAATTTTCAAATTGCACCGAAAATGTTGACAATTTTTTTTTACTTTTACCCCCTCTCCCCTCCAAAAAATGGATCGATGGAAAAAGAGACTATAAGAATATGTTAACTTCCGAGAAAATGAAATTTGTAATACACTCATGCTCATAATTATGGAATACTTAAGAAACATTTTAGAAGTTGCCATTTTTCCGTGAACGGTACGTCTGGGATTAATGTTTGTTCACCCCAGGTGAAACAATTATAACCTAAGTATTTCAGGAATTGTGGGCATTTTTTAGCGTTCGACTCGACAATAAATCCTGTGTTTATAAATGGCGGTGTTGTTGTTGTTGTTGTTGAGTCACGTGGTGGTTACGCGCGTTATTAGACTTCCATTAGACACTATTCTGATGTTAATTTAATGATAAATGACATTAAATCAAAATTTATCAGTTTTCTGTGTTGGTTTTTTAATTACTTAAATTTAATAATTTTTCATGATTTTTTGTGGATTTTGAAAAAAATAAATATATAATTGTAATTGCGCTCAAACGTATTTTAGTTTTTACTTTAGTCATCTCATGAAATCCAAAAATTGCTTCGCATACTGCGTTTTTGTGAAATAAACAGTCTTGAAAATTTTGGACGATATAGGAGAGAGAACTTAAGTATCAACAAAATATTCCATAATTATGAGCAGGAGTGTATTTGGTGTAACAAGACATATCGATTTATTTAAAAAAAATAATGATGTTGCTAATTTGTAAAAATCATAACGACTTTAAACAATATTATTAAATTTATTCATATTTTTCCGATTTTATTTTTCAAAATTTTAGGGATGAAGTACTCCGATTTTGTCTGCCTTTTATTCAAAATATTTTGCTATCAGACTGGAATTTACATTGAATCTTTTTTTTTATTTCATTTTTTAAAACTATTTTTGACCGGATATAGGAGGTCATAACCATGCATCGAGAATTCAAATGTTGTGCCGGATGTTGTTGGTGCGCCGACCAGGATTGCTGTGCCTATTACATCGCCGTTGAGAGCCCTCCCGGGTCTGTCATCGGCTACGTACGACAAACGTAAGTATGCATTAACACTTTGCATGCCGTGTTACTTTATGGGAAAAAAGACTGCACAGAAAAATCAAACAATTTTTGACGTCAGTTTTATCATGTAAGGGAGCGTCACCTTCAAGCTTTGCTTATGGCGTTTCCCTTTTCCATATTAATTGAAACGTTAATTCCCTGAAATGACGTATACCTGTAAATTTTAATTCCTTGTGATACCAAAACTTATAACAATATAATCGCTCGTGTGTAAAAATCTGGAATTTGCTTTGTATGTATATTTGAAATTTTGTTATGTATATAAACACTACACAAAAAGTTAGTTCCCCCTAAAACAAGTGTCTGTAATTTCCAAAGCAGGAACTTTGACAAGCTAAAATCAGGTACACATGTTACTGCACTTATAAGCTACCTTTCGTGAAAAATTCAGAGGTAGATATCTCTTCACGCTTCAGTGAACACGATTTAATGGCAAAATGGCCTCTTTTTCAAGATCACATGCCTAATTTCATGACTTTGAGTTAACGATAATCGGACAGATTTAACATTTTTGCCACATCAGGACATGCAAGGTGCTTTTCAGTTACTAGCCGACAAAGTGTATGACTTGTGTGCATATTTTCACGGTTGACTGAGCACACAATAAAAATGGAGAAATTGGGCATTTTAACATCTTTTGAATGTTTATTTTAATTAAATTCCACATCAAACATATTTTGAAACGTATGGATGATTTTTCAAAACCATATCAATTATGTCACGGTTGAGTGAACACGGATTAAATGCCCAAAATAAGATATTTTTAAGTTTTTGAAAAATATTACGTTAATTTTAAGCAGAGAAAAACAGATGAATGATGATATTCACTTTTTTGATAGACCGATGCAAGCCTGTCGATGATCCTATAGCATTTAATTTACGATTTCACGCTTCACTAAGCACAAAGGTCTGGAAATGCAGTTTACCCCTTATGGCCTAAAATAAAACGTTTTTTTCTGCAGGTTGCGCATATCATCATCCTTGGGAGGGTTGCCCTATTCCATTTTGATAAAAAGTTCGATGCGTCACACTTCAATGAACAGAAGATACGGGCAAATTATGAAAATTAGTTGAAATTTTAACGTCATGTACTTTCTAAAGGTGACGCAATAAATCAGTTTGAAGTGTGGTCTATTATTGCAAATGATCAATTAATGATCTGTGTGAAATTTCATGAGAATTGTCGCAGTTGAATGGGTGCTAAACAGAAAATGAAAATACCCATGTTTAAATCGTCTAAAATAGTAAAATCGCTCATTGTATGGGGTGCCGATGCGGCCACCGGTAGGCAGAAGCTGCGCTTAGACATAAAAATGATCAGGTATGGTAGCGTTACTTTGATGCCCTTCTTGAGACGTTTAAAGCATTATCTAACATGGTTTTGAAAAATTCCGCGGCAATCGGGGAAGTGTTACTGTACATGTACCTCCGATGATTCATGTCTGAACGTAGCTTCATTCTACTCGTGGCCGCATCGGCACCCCATACAATGAGCGATTTCACTATTTTAGACGACTTAAACATGGGTATTTTCATTTACTGTTTTGCACCCATTCAACTACGACAATTCTCATGAAATTTCACACAGATCATTAATTGATCATTTGCAATAATAGACTACACTTCAAACTGATTTATTGCGTCACCTGTAGAAAGTACATGACGTTAAAATTTCAACTAATTTTCATAATTTGCCCATGTTTTCTGTTCATTGAAGTGTGACGCATCAAACTTTTTATCAAAATGGAATCGGGCAACCCTCCCAAGGATGATGATGTGCGCAACCTGCAGAAAAAAAAACGTTTTATTTTAGGCCATAAGGGGTAAACTGCATTTCCAGACCTTTGTGCTTAGTGAAGCGTGAAATCGTAAATTAAATGCTATAGGATCATCTACAGGCATGCATTGGTCTATCAAAAAAGTGAATATCATCATCCATCTGTTTTTCTCTGCTTAAAATTAATGCAATATTTTTCAAAAACTTAAAAATATCTTATTTTGGGCATTTAATCCGTGTTCACTCAACCGTGACATAATGGATATGGTTTTGAAAAATCATCCATACGTCTCAAAATATGTTTGATGTGGAATTTAATTAAAATAAACATTCAAAAGATGTTAAAATGCCCAATTTCTCCATTTTTATTGTGTGCTCAGTCAACGGTGAAAATATGCACACAAGTCATACACGTTGTCGGCTAGTAACTGAAAAGCACCTTGCATGCCCTGATGTGGCAAAAATATTAAATCTGTCCGAGTATCGTTAACTCAAAGTCATGAAATTAGGCATGTGAACTTGAACAAGTGGCCATTTTGCCATTAAATCGTGCTCACTGAAGCGTGAAGAGATGTCTAACTCTAAATTTTTCACGAAAGGTAGCTAATAAGTGCAGTAATATGTGTACCTGATTTTAGCTTTTCAAAGTTCCTGCTTTGGAAATCACAAACACCTGTTTTAGGGGGAACTTACTTTTTGTGTAGTGTTTATATGGAATGAATAAATACTCAAATACTCAAATACTCGAACTTATACAACCTTTATAAATGTTAAACAATTAGTTTGCTATATGAAGTGATCAGATATTGTTGAATAGACAGTTTCGACAAAAATTCAAAAATATTTTCAACAGAAATGTTTAATTTTTTGATAAGAAATATCAAAATTAGGACATTGCTGTTTAAAACATAAAACACTTTTAAATCACTTTTAATCAATACCTGATTAGTTCATATAGTAAACCAGGTGGTATATCATTTTATACAGCGGTTTTGAGTATGTATATGTACAAATGTTCTGGATTTTTTTTGCAATGATAATTTCAATTTTCTTTGCTATCTTTACTATTCTTTATTTGTTTTCTAGTCAGTTTTCTGTTATGTGTTATGCACTTTTTTCAAAAAGCTGGTTTCCTTTTAAGAAATCCCCACCCTGTCGCATTCACTCTGGGTTGTATCGAATTAAAATTTGGCGTCATACCCGGTTAGTATGCATGAAGCCATGCAGATATGGCTTCTGATTTTCGCCCCAGCAAAGATATTGGTTAAAGACGCTGTATAACACTGTGGAAGACCCGTTTAAAAAATTGTTGAACTTTGCTATATGACATATCTGACAGTGTTTGAATGGACAAATAAACACCCTAGAACACAAATCCAACTTAGATCAAATTCGTAGGCTCCAAAAAACGGGCAATACGTATAATAACACATTCAGATTACTTAACCCCAACTAAACCCTTATTTCAAGCATTAAACATTCTATCAGTTTATGACATGATATCTTTGTATAGTATACTATTCATGTTTCAATGTCGTAATAATTTATTACCACCCATGTTTCAAAATTATTTCAAGCTGAATAGTCATTTCCATTCATATGAAACTAGAAATTCTCAAAATTATCATTTACCCCTGAATCGCACATTACAAAGTCAGCGATCAGTCTTTTATTATGGTCCTCTAAAATGGAATAATCTACCAGAGTCTTTAAAATGTAGTATTTCTTATAATTATCTCAAACGAAATTACAAACTGTTACTCACCTCCATGTAAAACTGTTACCATTACTCTCAACCTCCTCCTCCACCTCCTCCTCCTCCACTTCGTTTCTCCAATCTTCGTAATAACCTGTCCTATCCCTAGTATTTGTACCAATTTATTATATTTGTATTGTAGTATTCTCTTAATATTGTATTATTTTTTCTTCTTTATTTTGCATAAATTTTTGATGTTATGACATTCATGTAATATTATAATTTGTAGGGGGCTAAAGTATACAAGCCACCGTGTTTCTATTTGGCTCCCCCACAGCTTTTAAGTTTGTCATGCTGACTTTGTATATATCATTTGTTTTGTTTTTAATGTGGAAAATAAATGAAATGAAACAAAAGTTCGGACAGTTATGCTGTCACTAGTACAATATGTGCAGATACAAAATGGCACATTAATTTATTCTCAGCCGATAGGAAATTATGCAACACAGCAGTCTATGGGGGAAAGCTGGAATGGTCTCTCAATGATTTCCACTTTTTTAAAGCACTTAATGATCGTTTTAAACTGCAATTTTTTCAGGGCTTTATTTTTAGACCGTATCAGAGACACTGGTAGCATGGGGAATCATGTAGCTCAGATTTTTAAACTGGAAACATTGTTATACAATGCCTGTAATTAGGGACGAGCCCCACTGTAAGGCTGAATACCTCAGGTGGTAGAGCATTGGACTTGATATCCAGAGGTTGTTGGTTCGAATCCGAAATCCACCTAAATAGGTGCTTATAGGTGCGCAAGTAAAATTACACAGGAGAACGTAACGCACTTCGAAATAGATAAGTGATAATCATGGTTAAAATACACTTTTTATGAGGTGATTTTTTTTTATTTAGATTTAAATTGAGTTAAGGGGGTGGTCAATTTCATTTCTTGCGGTAATTATTCAGTAAGCATGGTAAGTATTCCACATTTGCATTTCAATGGATCGCTTTGTAGTTTCGCTTGTTTTATTTGCATCACAGAAAGAGCTGGTGGTCACCTCAATTCGACATCTTGAATGCGAATGAGGAGTGCGTCCTCAAGATTCGTGGACCGTGGCACCGATGTCAGGCTATCTGCTGCACCGACGACATCGAATTCAAGGTAACATTAAAGCCACAGGCTAATAATGACCATAAATAAGGAAAAAAAAACAAATGTGAGCTATAGGGCCTATAATCCTCCATGCTCTAAGTGTCTTTGATACGGTCTAAAAATGAAGCTCTGAAAAATTGTATTTCAGAATGATCATTTAGTGTTTTAAAAAGTGATAATCTACGAGTACTCAGGTTGACCGGATTCAGCATGTCCATTTCCTCCCTTACACTTGATATGTGTAGATCAAGGCTATCTTATACTCCACCTCAGTGGAAATTGTTCATTCATGCATGTCTTAACAGTGGCAGCAAAACTTTTTAAACTTTTACATTCTAGCGTGTTTATTTGCCCATTAAACACTACTATGTATAGCTCATAATAACTTTGACATTTTTTTTTCAAATTGAAGCTCTACAAGGTTAGTTTATTACTCTAACTCTTACAGTGCCAAGGGGGCAAATGTACACCAAATGATACACACAATTTTCATAGAAATTTTTCACTGAATATTTAGCAGTTTGCATCTTAAAGCGTCTGCCAGACGCCGCAAATCAATGAACATAAAAGAAAAAAAATCGTAGTTAGATTTTCGTTTCTGATTTCATCACTGGGAGTTACTTTTTGGAGAAAAGGCACATGCTTTC
>JZLH01S0610833.1:1645-21279 GCA_001188425.1 Eucidaris tribuloides
GTCGAGAGAGAGATAATTCCGATGAAAATAATATTGTTCTAAATTTGTTTTATATCTTTTTCGGCCATTTATTTTAAAGTGTTTCGGTTTCAATTTAACGTTATTGTAATTCATGATTTTTGTAAATAATTTTCAGAAAAACTGTTGACTAGAGTTCTTTAAATGATTGTAAGTGAGTGTCGTTTATACGTGTAGGAATTAAATGTTGTCGGAATATTACGAAATTGTTTATAATGTCGATTATTTTGTTTTTGTTCTTCAGTAGACACTATAATAACTAAAAACGTACAATGACGTAGCACTCATCCCGGCATCTCGCAACACATCATATATCCGAAATTTCATGTGTAGCAATTGATACTGGTGAAATGAGATTAAAATTTGATGTGCCCGAAGAACATGATATAAAAAATTTGAGTAGAGAAAAATATTAGTTTCATGCCCTGGAAGGGCCATGAAAAAAAAATAAAATAATAAATATAAAAAATAAATAATAACATACATGAATTATATATGATTGCATCCCCGATCCCCTTCCGGGCTCCATGACTGATTTTTGCTTGTTGGAAAAATGCATTTGATAGTGGAACCAAATTAATAGGTACTGATATGAATAAAGAACTGAAATAAAATTCTGTATTTTTCTCGGAATAAATTTGCAATAAATTCTACCATAAATTAATAATGGAGGCACAGTTAAAAAATTCTGGTAAGAAGTTTAGTGTGCAAGCTTGGGTAGGCTCTACCAAGATAGAAGGCAAACTAAATAAATTGGGTGTGAGAAATGAATGAAGAGAAGGCATTTTGTGTGATTTTTAATTGTGATGTTTGAATAAAGTTTGGGCATAGAATTTGCAATAAATTGATTAATTTTAAATTTGCATAAATTGATTAAATTTCAGCCAATTATTGTGTAGAAGTCTTGAGCCCCCAAACTAGCCCTAGCAATCAGATGCAAACAACCAGAATGAATAATCGTCAAGAAATGTGAGAGAAAAGCAATTTTTTGATTATTTTTGGATTAATTTTGCATAAATTACCATTAATTAATTAATGGAGTATAATTTCAAGAACTCTGTGTAGAAGTTTAATGTTCATAACTCAGCCCCTTACGCAAAATTCAGAGTAATCACAAATTAAAATGTTGAGAATGAAGGAAAGCATTTTTTTGTGATGGTCGGAAAAAGTTGCATAAATTTTGCATAATTGATTAATGCTTGAAATTTGCATAATTGATTAATTTCAAAAATTTTGTGGCGATAAGTCTAAAGCCGCGCACGCTATGCCCTAATCAGATAAACAAACAGAATGAAAATCGTCAAGAAATAGTGGGAAAAGAAGCAATTTTTGTTATTTTGGGGATAAATTTGCATAAATTAGCCAATAATTAATCAAATGGAGTATAATTTCAATATGTCTGTGTAGAAGTTTAGATGTGGGCATAACTCAGCCCTACCAAATAAAGCAATCAAAATCAAAATCGGTTGAGAAATGGAAGGAGAAGAAGCATTTTTTTTGATTGTTGAATAAGATTTGCATAAAATTAAAAAAATATCATGAATATTTCAGCGAGTTCTGTAGTAGAAGTTTAAATCCCCCACCTAGCCCTAATCAATATGAAACAAATCAGAAATCAAAATCGGTTGATAGAATGACGAAGAAGAAGCATTTTAAACTGTGGACGGACCGGACGGACGGAAGGACGGACGAGCGGACGGACGGACGGTAGGACGGCAGGACGGAAGGACCGGAACGGACGGACGGACGGCCGGACCGCCACGACCATGGCATAAGAGCTCATCGGGCCCTTCGGGCGGATGAGCTAAAAACGATTTGTACATTTTAATAACGTTTTTCCAAATTGATTTAAAAACCCTGGAGAAATCCAACGTTTTTAATGATGTTGTTGAGCTTGTTACTTTTTGGACAAGAGGTATACTTTTATCATACTATAATGTAGTACAATTAATTTATTAATGAACCTTTAATTGGACATATTTGCATCGAATTCTGCATATACATGCTGCCATTTTCCTCCTCGGTCAGAGCAAATATGCCGCCCTGGAATCCAACTCCCCAAAGGGGTTGAATTTCCACACTCGAACCATTGGTCCGTGGTGAACCTCGTAGCAAAGCTCTTAACATATCGTGAATTACTCCTGAGGTCGGCAGCAAATCGTACGTAGGGTCGGTACAAGTCGTAGAAAGGTCTGTACAAGTCGCACGCAGGTCATTACACAACGTCAATACCAAGCTCTGTGTGGACTCGTATCACGCATCGTTTCCACTCCGTAAGTGGTGCGCCTTAACTCGATGTTCAGTCGTAGATCACTCGTAAAACATGGCAATTTCATGGCGAGTTTAGGCGCGAGTTCAAGCTCGCGCTAAGCTCGCCATACTCGAGACTACTAACTCGCTAAGTGGGAAAGTAGCTAAGTCTACGCAACTCTACGTTACTGTGCGCCTTTTCTACGCAACACTACGTTACTGTGCGCCATTTCTACCCAACGATATGTCCTACCCATTTTTCAATTCTTTTCATGCTTGAATTCTGTTGGACATCTACTAGATTTAATTCGTCCCACAGAAGCCTGAATCGCTGCTGAACTTTATTTCTACAAACATTTATTTCCATCAAACTATAAACAAAATACTTTTTTTTTGTGGCGTTACATTACAATCATGAATATCATAGTTATTCAAGTAATTATTATTTTGAAAGAATACAATAACTTTGTCCGTAAACAAATCAAAAGTATTTTTTATTATTATGTAATTTGCCATGGCATTATATTACAATTACTGTTATACAGAAATCAATATCATAAAACCAAATAAAAAAAACCCAAATAAGTTATAGTTGAAATTTTATGGAAAAGACTGATCCACTTACAAGCAGGCTTATACCATATAGACTACTCAGAAGAAAAATTAAAGCATTTTGTTTCAATGTTGTATTTTTTATATTCATGCTCATATTAGAAAAAAAAACAATTGAGAAAAGCAAATGCTTAACAAAAATATACGATTAAAAAACACAAAGTTAAGCATAAGTAAGTAATTTATAGGGACTCAATACAAGAACAAGCTGTGTTTTAGAAAAGGAGACTATGAGCGAAACTACACATACACGCATACACGGACTATGACACAACAAACAAACATCGGGAAGGGTCAAGACAAGGGCACACCGTGGGATCAACAGACAAAGGCATCACTAATGGGCATCATTAAAATGTATTTTATTCGATAAAATTTAAAGGTCTAATTATAGGAGGGTCTACTGGGTCTTGTAAGCTCATATAAAAATAGTTTAAATTTGCATTTAAATGACATAAGTCTGGTGGATTCTTTGAGACTACATTTTAAACTATTACCAAATTTTGGACTAGTAAAAACAATAAAAACTAATGAGTGAAATTATTTAACTGTGCACTACAAAACCGACCGTGCGCGATTTTTGTCATGAGTACGCTGCCGATTTTGGCGTAGTCACTACAAAATTCTACATAACTCAACGCAAAGCTCGGTGTGAAAGCCCCTTTAGGTTATCGTGATAACGAGCCCAAATCAGACATGTTTTAGACCCTGTGACCTTTGACCTTTGACCTTTCAACCCCCAAATCTAATCACTTCATTGTTGCCTCATGGTACATACTTGGTCCTAGTTACATCAAAATCTGATAAGCCGGTCTTAAAGGGAGAAGGCGCCAGCAACTAACAGGCATAAGTTAAGAAAATATTTGAGTTCTTGCCAACCAATCAGATTGCACGTGCACTGCAGGGAGCTTGACCATGCGTGACCAATGCATGACAATCGGCGACGTGTGTTTAACCCGCAACGTTTGGTAGCTGTATGCACTGTTTTGAAATTGATGTAAGCTCCTCCCCTATAGGCTGTTTCTGCAAGTTTTGTCTTAAGGTAAAACTTACAAAGACGTAAAGTAAACACAGAATTTACTGAATTTTATAGGGCCCTTGAAGAGGGTGAAGTAGTCGACAGCAGTACCCGCTTAATTTAGGCTGTTTTTGTCAGCCAATGTACGCATGTCATTTTTATTCTATGCAACTTATGCCCGTTAGTTAGCTGGCGCCTTCTCCCTTTAAGTTATCGCGGTAGACGAAGAACCGGGTAGAACGGGTACGGACGACGCACACAGCCGAAGCGAGACCGCAACCGGAAGCGGACAAGACAACCCGAAAACATAAGATGCCTGTGGCACCTTCGTTGGCGGAGGCATAAAAAAATTATTTTTTTTTTATAGTAAAGGTATGCTGTTCATACCACAAACCATGATCAAAGATAAAAAAATGACAATAATTGATGGAAGAGTAAAGATAATTTTGGTTGTAATTATTTTCCAAGTGTCAGATGGTGACGATAAATGCCTGTTAGTGATCTGAAAATTCAGATTATCAACGTTAGGTGAGGGTAGACCCAACGACTTAAGGCTCTTAGGCTTATAAAATAAGTGCTTGGCTTTTTTTATTATACAAGTTTATTTTAACAATAAACTTAATTACTTGGCCCATCTAGCTGAAGAGTAACAAAATTATATTTGTCATCAACGTGGAGTGTGCAAAAATGCCTCAAAACTTGTATGCAACAACATGGGCCAACAATTTCCGCCAGTAGCATTAGACCGGGAATTTCAAACAACTTATTATTTGTTTAAGCTAGGGAAAAAAGAATGAACGCAAGCGCTTGCAAGGGAAGATTACATTTCTATAGTCCGAATCTTTTGTAGCGCCCTAAAGTATGTCACGATAGTTTGAGCGCACCTAGCGGAGCTAGGAAAAGAACTAGGGTACATTTGCAGATTTAAAGTCGATTTTTTTTTTTTTTTTGGGGGGGGGGGGGGTACGGAAGTCATCGCAAGAACAACACACACATATTACAAGTCCTATCGGTCCTCATTTGAAACAATCTGCCGTGGTATGTTGTACGTACACCCCGATGCACATTTCAAGTGCCCGGGCAAGTGCCTTCCTTATCACTTTACCACAGTGACATTACACAAACCGCACATATCGCTATCTGCATGTTAAATACGAATGGACGCGTATATTCAGGCATTATTGCTACAAATTAAAAACTCACACTATGACGAACTGAAGTATAGTCATCAGGCAGCAAATCTTCGTGAACACCTTGAAATTCTTCTGTATGGATTCCTTTATGAAGTAAACTAGAGCGCATAGAGATAATATTTATATTGTGATATGCGCTATATAAAAACAGTTCATTTTTATTAGAGATGTCACATGACGGAAATTGCACTTCCTTCCCGATCGTAATCATGTCCTTACACAACACGCACACCCACACCCACTTTTTTCACTGGTATTGCGCAATCGCTCTCTCGGATCGCGAACTCCAGCTCAGCAAAGCTAGCTGGATACGTGCAGACTAGACCTCAACAGGACGCCGGAAGTCAACGTATCCCGACCGTCACAAAACGTCACGAAAATTATAGTCTATCTCCGAGACTTTTTACCCAAATCTACGCCGCACAAAAAATTGACACATCCTGACCGATGGGGCTGGGGACCACGGGAACCACGGGGTGGAGGACAGGGTAGGGGAATGACCATCGGGTACCGTTCCATATAAATAAATTACAAAACCACCAACGATTTTATGCACTTTCACCAAAAGAATTAGAACACTTTGTAAAATGCTATAGGTAGGCCTAAATTACTTACTAGTAGTCTCCTAAATAAATCAAACAATTTTTCCCGGTGATTTGGTGGATTTTCCCGCTGAAATCTTTGGGGGGGGGGCAGTCTGCCCCCCCTGCGGCCCCCCCCCCCCCCGGCTCCAAGGCCACTATACGAAATGTGAAGCAATGTTAATAGGTTCAAAGCAAAAGGGAAAAGGGAAATCAATTAACCTAACAATTGATAATTGTGTTATACAGCAGGTTGCACATTGACTGTATAATTTTCAGGAAGCATCAGATATGCCAGCTTTCAGAAAAGATAGACACCAAACAAAAATAATATCTCCAGTTTTTTGATATTTTGCAGAAGAGATATAGGTATTGTATACTGATTTTCATCTCAAAATAATTTGACACACGTGGTTAAATTCAAGGTCAAGGTCAAGGTCAAAAGGTCATCGTAGTAAAACTTGCTCCAATGTAAAAAGTAATGTCACATTTACATAGTTTCTTATTCCCTTCCTTTCCAATGATACCACTCACAATAAATTTGGACCACCCGTTACCGCGCAATGGCCATTAGAAAATGGGTGGCCACGCCCATTTTGGCCGAAAATGCTATAAAGGGCGTGTCATAGCGCGAGAACCGTAAGGCGGACTGCGCTAAAAATTAGAATTCTGGCTTGTATGACGTCAATTACCCTATATACCAAATATGAGCAAATTTGGAGTCGGTACGATTAAAATTTATTTTTATTTTGGGTGATTTGACACGGAATGACCCTTTTTCTTGTGGGCGTAGTAACGAGCTATACCTTAAACCTGCTTACAATAAATACATTACAATACTTGGAATCCAAGTTGATGACAAGAGTTGTTGTTATGTTGGGCAAGCCTCGGGCAAGCTCTCAGGTTGTTAGGGACAACCTTTGCTTACAATGTATGCCTAAAATTTTAATATATTAGTAAACTGTTCCATTGCACTAAGTTATGGTTAGACTAATTAGTCCTCACATATTTCTGAACCAGTTCATCGTCATCACTTATGCTTTCTACTTGCTCTAAAATGTTTTGCAAAGATACACTTCCAGAATATGTGTGTTGTGACATAATATACTCAGGAAAAAGCACGTCTCCCGAAGCAAGAACCGCCCTTGGTATACTCTTGGACAGGGGCGTCGATATCGGGGTGGGGGGTGGGGGAGGCATATCAATTTGTTTGCGCTCTTTTCTCTCCGCGCGCATGATGCGCGCGCTGCATTAAGTTCATTCCCTATGGGAATTGTACAAGAAAATTTACCATTTTTCTATGGAATTGCCAAGATATCTTCCAAACGCAATGAGATGTTGATCTGTTAAAAGAGTACATGGTAGAATAGAATTTCCTCTTTAACCATGTTAACATGATATAATTTTCATTCAGTTTTGAGGAAATTAAGTTTAGTTACTTTTTAGGCTTTTGGAAGCATGTTTAATAATTTTCGTAATCCATTTGCACACAAAGTCTGTGGTCAAGCACCAGATCGCGTGGAGTAGCGTATTTTCAACTCGCTGTAAAGAATTGTAGACGTCATAATAGAACATGTTACAAAAAGTGATGGCAGAGACTGTTCTGTGGTTCCTAAAAATTTAAAAATGATTTTGATGGTATGCAAAAAACCTCTGTCACTTTTCACTTTTCTAACGGGTTTAGAAAACTTTATCATCGCCAATTCTCCGCACACAGCACACACCAATGCATAATATGTACGCAACCATACCCGCTCATTTACACACAGCAGTGCAGAGCGCACACCGATTTTTTTTTCCTAGTGTGATTCGGCACACGTGTATTACATAATGGAGCGTTATGCAAAATTTTGCAAAAAGCAGTGCAAGGCAGTACAAAACCATTAAATTCACCAAAATTATTACTAAACATACGCAATTTTTCAAATTTCAAATTTTTTACAGCAATTTTTTTGCGCTAAGCTTGCTTAAAATTTTGACATTTTTCTAACTTTTTGCCGCCCCCCCCCCATCCGAAAAATATGGACCGGTGCCCCTGCTGTTGAAAAGGGTGGGGGCTGGCTGGAGAGGGGGAGGGATGCGGCTGCACTCTGTCGGGAGGCTGTGGAATGCGTAAATTTATCACTGTCATTATCGAGCATTTGAATCTTAAGAATGCAATGTGATATGCTTTCAATGACCTTCGTTTGATTTGATATTTTGACAAAATAATGTACGAACGATCCCCAGAAGGTAGTATTATTCGGTACATGTACATCGTTTGGTGTAATGACATTACTAATTTATTCCCGAAATGGGTTTTAGGAAATTTATATAGTTACAAATTGCTTGTGATATCTCAATCTTCCGCAAACATTCATACTACTAAATGTTAGACTTGTTTAAAGTGTAATTTATGTACAGAGATCTTACCATAATGGAAACAGTATGCACAAGCCATACAGGTTATCATACGTAGAAAAAGAAAATACGAGGAGTGGGCAAAAAGATTAACCGAGATAAACTACATAGCCAGAATGAAGTTGAATTACCTGCCGTAAAAGCTAATAATCCAGATTTTAGTTCTTATAAAACACTGAAGGATGTTAAATACGCGACGCCAACATAATCAACGAATTGTGTTCTCCGAGTTGGCATTTGTTGTCCATTTTAACTTCGACTGTTACGTTGAATGTGTACTGTTGAGTCGTGAATCAACTGCAGGAAGATTTCTTAACCATTTTTTCTGTATTTTTGAATTGGGGATTAGTTTCTGCGTCATATTCATCAATAAGAACGATGCATTTAAACTTTTGCACCTTGTACCTTCAAGTTGGACATAAAATTAATCAAACATTAACCAAATTTTGGGTGGACATTTAAACATCATTATGACTTTATTGTAGAATAAGGGGATCAGTTGAAACAAATAATTTTGTTTGCATAATAAACAAGAATAAATGTGCTTGGCATGCTTTTGTCAAAGAAATTTCGTTTCATTTGTTTGTGTGCTTCATTATGTCGTGATGAGAATGACGTTAATAAAGTCTTTGACTTTTACCAACTATGTAAATGTAACATTTTTCTTTACATTTCTACTCTTATTTGATTTGTGTTTTGGTTGCTGAAGAATGTTCAAATTGACAAGTGAACCTTCACGTTTGCAGCATTTGACCTTTTCATTTCTTATTGGAAATATAACATATTATGTTGATTCGAAATGCCGCAAAGTTAAATCTTTAACGATATTCATCAAGCGTGAATGATAGAGCTGTAGCGCCATCTTTTGTCGTATGTGTCCATGGTAGTATAACTGGGCAATTGTTAATAATTGATGCATCTTTCTCTTACATGGTGGGCTAGAAAATTGCGTCGGAATACGACTGAGAATTAAAGGTTGTTATTCCACTACATCACGTAATATCCCATCGAGCCCCCCCCCCCCTCCTTCCTTGTCTCAAATCAGAGTCTATCCGTCTATCAATCTAAGATAAAAGTTATGGTAGTGATAAGGTGTTCGAGAATAACTTTATTTATGAGTAGAGGATAAATATAGGTTTATAATGATCATATTCAACACACACACACACACACACACACACACACACACACACACACACGACACACACACACACACACACACACACACACGACACACGACACGACACACACACTAACTAACTAACTACACACACGACACACACACACACACACACACACACACACACACACACACACACACACACACACACACACACACACACACACACACGCACACACACACACACACACCATATATATATATATATATATATATAACGAAAAATCCAAAGTGCAGTAGCAATGTATAAATCAAAGTGTTGAAATGAGGAAAATAAAAACCAAGATTACACAATAAGAAGTTGACTTTACAAGCGCTTTCAAGTTTATTCATCAGGTGAAGTAACTTGTTTTACAATATGTGTGTTTATAAACACGTTCTCACAAAAAGTACAGTTTTAAAACAATGTTTATACAAAACTTTAAAAGAGTGACCTCGTGTATAGTGGAGTTATAAAGAGACTATATACTCTGGATAAACAGTGTCCAGTGAGCTAAAGTTGTACCACCCTCAATGTCTCCGTCAAGATTATTGTAATCATCTGATTAAGCATTAAATACGTTTATGTACTGGAGTTAATGGCTTCTCTAATTGCTTTTCAAGTCAAGCATGAGCTGTGAAACTTTGTTTATACTATGAATAAATAGTTACTGTAAATAAAAAGTAGAGAATTAAATACTTAAGATTAATACTTTGCAATTAAGTGAGCTTCACTGTGTTTGAACGGAAAAAAAATTGTTTCGTTAAAAAGTTATGGTATTTTGAACAAAGGGAACTTACTTTTTGTGTACTGTTTATAAACTTGAAAGCAATCACGTCAGAGGATATGTGTGATTTATGATTTGTTCCTGTTTGAACATTTTTGTTTATATTGTGCGTTCCGTTGTGGCCATTGGCTTTTGGGGGCAACCATGGTTTTATACCGAAGTAGTTTAAAATATATCATGAGTACTTCAAAGAATGTATTGTAATAGTCAATTTCTTTGTTATATTTTTGCTAGTTTTTTTATTTAGAAAAATAAAACATCAATATTTTTAGTCTTGTCTGCTAGTGTTAGTTATATTCTTTTATAGTTCATACTAGTCTGGTTTTGCTTTTGAAGATTTCTTTCCACAGGTACACCGGTAACAGGCGCGTAACAGTAAAAAGTCTAGGTAGAGTATGATGAGACTAATTATTAACAAGAAAGCAATCACGTCCAGGGAATGAAGCACGAAGAAGTTGAGTTCGTTAGCCCGAGACTTCAAGTGACCGCCTCCGAATTTCAGGACGTGTTCGATCCAGAATACCGCAGTGTCCAGTGGAGAGGCCAATGTGTCCCGATGAATTAAACCGTACTTCACCGCGTTCTCCTTGTAACTAGGAACAATCACAATTTGATATTAGTATTCATATTAATGATATAGCTTCAACTACAGTGGTATGTTAAAACTAAAAGCTAAGCTATTCTAATTACGAAAATGGTAAAGAAGCAATGATTATGCATTCATTAATTTATCTGTATTCTGCTCACTTTATCTATTTATTCATTTTGCTCATCAATTTATTTTATCATTTTCTCTGTGTAAACTAGAAATAAACACAATTTGAAATGTTATTGCAAATTGGTGTTCATTTTTTAGTGATACAGGTTCCACTACAACAACATATTTAACTACAAGGCTATAAGATACGAAATTGGTAAAAACAAATGGTTAAATTTTCTTTTATATAATTATTTTATTTATTTTATGTATTCATTTTTCTAATTTCCTCATCTTTTTGTTGTGTAACTTTCCTGGTAGTAAGGAGTTATAAAAACAACTTGACATATTACTGCAACTTTGTTTTCATTTTTTAGTGGTACGGCTTCCACAACAATGGCTTGTTAAAAATAATGGATATTTGAAATACAAATTTGGTAAAGAAACAAATTGTATGTTTTCTTTAATAATATATACATTGTATTTAATGCAACTATTCATTTCTCTGTTTTACCCCACGCAATTATTGTTTAATTTTTTTGTAGCAATAAACTTAATTCATAAGACACGTCTTTATCATAAACTCACCTCGAATTATAGATGACTTGTGTAATAGCTTCTTTGAGACTCGGGTAATTAAGTAATACTGTGTTTGTCAAGAACAAGTCCGAACCCTTTCTTGGCCACTCGGGCTGCAACTGAAGGCTGGTCAGCAAACAACGGAATCAGAACCAAGGGCACTTTATGGTACAAGGCTTCGTAGACACCATTATTCCCGCCATGGTAGATCAGCAACCGTGTTTTAGGGTGCCCTGAGTGACAGACAATAATTTCATTTGATTACATGAAATAAAAATTTTTGAATTCATTGTCTACCTTTTTTTAATTCACTCATAGTTTTCCAGTCAATATTCTCCAAACGCTTATCAATAGTCATATATTATGTAAAGTACAAAATATCTAACTGTTGCTCTGTTGTACCGTATATATATTACATTATGTATAGTGTAATATGTTTGTGCCCAGTGGTGTTCTGGACTTATATTTTCCATATACCCTGCATTTTCTTGTCAGCTTGGTTGTTGTCACCCAAAGTATCTGGGTCTCCTGATTTGTACTTCTTTTATCATTGCTAAATACAAAAATATAAAGATGATTTATATAGTTCGTGACAGGTAACTTCAATTTTGCCTAAAAATGACTGGAGCGCATGCGTGTTCCCATCAGTTAAGTCATTTACCAATCAAATGGACCTGTTGTCTGTGAATCATTCTCGTCATTGTCCGAAAATTTAGTCATGTTTTAATCGAAGTCGTTCCAGCTGATGATCTTCTTATGATGATGAACTACGTTATAATTATACTTCCTTGTATTGCACGATGTTTCAACTCTTGAGCTAAACGCCTTCAAAATGACTTCACATTTCTAACTTTAGAAGAATTAAGCGATTATACGTACATGTAGAATATACCACAATTGTATCTATAAACAAACCCTCAAACGTTAGTGTTTTGTAACTTTGTTCA
Source organism: Eucidaris tribuloides (assembly GCA_001188425.1). Classification (NCBI taxonomy): domain Eukaryota; kingdom Metazoa; phylum Echinodermata; class Echinoidea; order Cidaroida; family Cidaridae; genus Eucidaris; species Eucidaris tribuloides. The sequence goes on from JZLH01S0610833.1 coordinate 13,888, forward strand.
ATCTAATTAATTTGTTTAGAATTACACATACTGTAAAACTGCTGTATAATGATACAAAGTAGTATTTGAAATATTTTCATTTCACGTACCAAGCAAATCGTTTTGTGGTAGCCACTTCACGATGCGTGTATTGTTGCCAAGGTTACGAAGAGGAGTTCCCTTATATCTCCACAACACTCTGTGTGGTAGCTCGCTAAAGACCTGGGCGAATATCTCATTTATTTCGTTTGTCATTAATCCGGTACCCGTAGATCCCTGTGGTGGAGTTTTATGGGAAACGGGAAAAATATTGTTATTTCACTCTTAGCGTGCCACGGACATTACAGCTCTATATGGACACTGGATGTATTGTGTAGTGTATATTTGCGACTTGGGCGCATTAAGGTTAAGAGTTAAAATGCGTGGGTGTTTGTATACAGAGTCCGAGTTGGACCGAAGATTCATGGCTGCTATTTCAATTGTGCATTTAAAGAGCTACAAAGGGTTGCCTTAATTGCGCAAACTGATTTCACATAAAGAAACAGAGGGAGAGGAGAGCTATAATTGCTCTAAGTGCAATTGAATACATTAAAATGTTTATATACGGCTGCTTTTTGTTAACGTCGTCGTTGTTGCCTGTCATTATTATTATTATCATTGTTATTATTATCATTATTATTTTTATCATTATTATTATTATCATTGTTATTATTATCATTATTATCATCATCATCATCATCATTACTATCACTATGATGATGATGACGACGATTATCATAGGAAGTAACGCAAGGCTTCAGATATTTAACTTTGTTCATTTTATGTATCTAATTTAAGTTTTACTGACGAAAAAGAATAATTTGCAACATACATGTAATTCTTACCAGGCTGAAAATAATGATTCCATGTTCTCCCGATCCTTGCACGAAATCCTCTAAGTCCTGTCAAAATATAAAACACAAGAACAGAACTCGGAGGGTTGAGCTTTCTTCAAGATTTCTTCGGTGTTACAGAGAGAGAATTCTCCATAAATGGTATACGAGTGTCTTCTCGAATGATGTACAGTGGCGACGGAAAGTATCGTCACGTTCCAAATGCGTTCACTGAAACGCGTTCCTTGAAACGATGTTCAAACGCGACGGAACGCAAAACCAGCGTAGTAAATGCGTGCCTTGCGTTTATGGAAAAAGAATTCGTTTCGAATGCGTTTGTACTTTCAGGAACGGGGACATATTTCGTCGACACTGCAACGACTATTTAATGTAAGCTCAAAATCGTACGTTTCGAGTTCAGCTGGGCTATGCCTGAACTGGGTAGAAATTGCAACGCTCCTGAAAAAGAGTGTTAGTCATGATTATTAGCATTATACGCGTCCATGTCTCACTTGAATTTTTCTCCTTAGTTCCGTGATAATATGTTCTTTTTGGCCGCGAAAGTTTCCCGCCCGATCCCCCTCGCCCCACCACTGACCGACTTTTGGCCTGTTATTGGCCGCTGAACCATTATATTGCGCGAAAATTTCTGGCGCAGCTCCCCCCCCTGCTGCGGAGCTTTTCGGTGCTATTTGCCGCGATAAATTTCAGGCCTGAGTTCCCGCCATGCCCCCCCCTCCCTTGCCGCTGGCACTTTTCCTATGCGTGTGCTATGCTGATTTCGCCGCGAATTGCCGCATGAAAAAAATTTGCGCAATCGCGAATATTGTTTCGCGTGCCCCCCCCCCTCCCCCCCTGCTAAGCGACTATTCGGGCTAGATTTCGGCCGGTAATTTTTTTTTTTGCCCGCGAAATTTTTTCGCCGAGCCGGATTTTTTGTTTTACAATATCCCCCCCCCCTTATAATTGGCTTGTTTTGGCAGATAAAGAAAAACTTGGCGTGTAAAAAAGGGTTTTGGTCGTCGTTGAATTGTAATTTGGCAGTTACTAAAGGGTTTTCTTTTGGCGGGCAAAATTTCCCGACAATTTCTCACCACTTCTAGTACTTTGACCTGGCGCCGCCCCTGGTACCTTCTCTACGTAATACATGATATCGAGGGGGGATCCTATATAACAATCGATTTGCACTTCAGTCCCGAGATGTTGCAGGATAGAAGCCTCCAAGCTCACTCTGTCACGACACCGTGGACCACCATATACGCCTCACAATAAATTCACTTATGACGTTAGAGAAAACGAAATTTAATTTTACGTTATGATAACTATACGCGCATTATAACAATGTAGACGTTTACTTGTGTTAATGGCTTGCTGTCTGATGCTAGAATACCAGCTATTGGAATCCAGTTTGGTACCGTGGGTCTGGCGAAATCTAGAGCAAAGTCAGTTTGACACAACCATAGCTCGGCATGTCCAACCAGCTCACGAAAACTGGTCCGAATATCGTGGTTGTATGTAGCTCGTATTTTGTCGTACCTGCTGGCGAAGATGTAAAACACAAATGGTTGGGCTATATTCGTATAAAAATAATTAATCAGCCTTTGTGTAAATGTCATATCGTCAGTGTACGAAGCCATCGGAGAGAGTGAGACATACGAAGGAGGTGCTGGCATTCCGAAGACGGTTTCTTCGATGAAAAATAACCGTGGCGTTCCAGTGACGATAACGAACGCGCATTCAAGTTTCCGATAAAAGTACTTCACACGGCAAAAAACTCGAGTAAACAGAAGATCGAATTTCTCTCGTTTAAGTCTTTCCATAACGATTTCATCGTTGAACAGATCTTCACAGTTCTGATACGGTAAATCCATAAAGCGCATCATCATCTGCATTTCCGAAATGAAACCGCCGTCCAAGTATTGGGCAAGATCGCCCTCTAATTGCTGTATTTCATCTTCAGTAGTTGTAGTCTTGAAGGTAACCAGTTGATGATAACCATCCGAAGTAAAGCCACGTGGCTTGAACGTGTCGGTAGCGAGGACGGTCACACGATGCCCACGAGCCTGTAATCCCGTAGTAAACGCGTTAAAGAACAGATTGTGACTTGGCTGACTATAAGGGTGGGTGGGATGGACCAATATCTTTGCAGCCGAAACGATATGACTAAGGAAAGACAGCGAAAGAACCAGCATTAGCCATTGTTTCATATTCGAAGCCATGTTTGTACCAGTACGCTGCTTATCATGCACATTGCTGTATACCAGGCGTCGCCTCGAAGGTCCATTTGTTCATGTAATAGCGTGAGTTCAAAGAAATAGCTGTCAATGTCGGTTTCGCAATCACTTCCGCCTTGATTTGAGCAAAATACAGTGGCGGATCTAGGTTTTTGCTAAGGGGAAGGATTGACCCATGGGCGTCGATCTATTTTGTCGGATGGGGAGGGGCCCAAAAGTGAAACAAAGTCAAAAAAAATTCGGCGCGCCAAGTTGCAGTACAGAATTTTGTGCGCGAAGCGCGCCGAAAAATTAGAGATTGTGTATGCAAAATAGTATTTTATGCTAAGTTTAATGGTTTTGTAGTGTTTTATGAATACTTTTTAAACATGACGACGTTTTTCTATGCACCTCACATTTTCACTTGGCAGCCCAAGGGGAGGGGGTTGAAACCCCTACTCCTCCCGGTAGATTCGCCACTGTAATAAATCATGTACTGGATGCTAGAAGCAGCCTAAACCAATGCCAATGAGGGGCATTGCATCAGTAACATTGGGTCATGCGTACCCTGTCCTAGTTCATATATTTATGTGATGAAAGTCCATATCTACATTTTGCATCATTGAACTTGCTTTAAAAGTTTCCATGGGAACAGCCCAGTTCAGTTTCTGTTATCGCAAATAGCGACATTTCAAGTGTCTCATAATATGTTTCATAATACATATTGTAGTTTGTCTCATTGTGATAGATTGCATTCTAAACTTGAGCTCAATGTAACATGTTGTAGCTATAATATCGTCACTGCAATGGAAAATGTCAGACCACAGCGCGTATATTAGTCACATGTTATTGTGTACATGTATAAAAATCGTAAGAAGTGGAGTCATCCCGGAAATAGTCTTAAACATGAATTGAGTGAAATGTAATCACTCAAACCATTATGGCTGATACAATAGCAACTTGATCCGGGATACATAACCGCAGCAACAGGCAGGATTCTAGCTGGCCAGTGGTACAGATAATACCTGCCCCTGAATAATAGAAGCGGTAGTATTATAAGCTCAGGGCCATTTCCGAGAACTGGTACGTCACATACCAGGGGCGGTGCCAGGGTAATATCTTATAGGGGGCGAATCCGTCGGGAAAATTTTCGCGGCCAAATAATTTTTTTATGGCCAAATAATCAGCCGAAAGGTTGCTCAGTGGAGGGAGGGGGGGGGGGTGGCGACACATTTTAGCGGCCAAACTCGCAGCCAAATAATCAACCGAAAGTCGCTCAGTTGGGGGGGGGGTGGACGGAAAATTTTCGTGCCTAGAATTTTTTTTCACGGCAAAAAAGAAACAAAAATCGCGGCGAAATAATCAGCCGCGAAAGTCGCTCAGTGGGGGGGGATGGGCATTACAATCCCCGTTATTTTAGTACTTTGAAAGAAAGGGCGCCGCCCTGCCCCCCCCCTCCCCGTGGTGCCGACCCTGGAAATTATCACAGACTGCAAGAAATCCGGTGTGTAAATCTGTCATTTCATATCTCACCTCGTTTTCCTCATGAACAATGAAATACGGCTCAAAACCTCGAAAAGGTAACTTGTTTGATCGCCCTGTTATAAATACGTGATCATGTTTACTGTGAGTGTTAAACAGTTTATATTGGGTGAAGTCTTTGTTTTGCTAGTCAATTTTTATCTGTACACAAAAACTAATATTTTTATCTTGTCTACATCAACATTCAATGTGTTATTTATTTATTCATGACTTGTAATTATATGAATTTCAGACTTCCCTTCGGAGCCGTAAGACCTGCTTTTCATGGTTCTGTATGATATACTGCATATAATTAAAACAGAATATACTTTATAGATAGATAGATAGATAGATAGATAGATAGATAGATAGATAGATAGATAGATAGATAGACATTTACGAAACTCACACATTACGGACACTTAACAAAGTACAGAACTAAACATGGAAATCTAATCAAATGTATATAAGAAATGTAAGAAATGACAACGTGCTGATCATTCAAATACAAAAGGAATATTACGGACCCAAAATTGGACACCCACTCCCCGCCTCCGCTCTAGCTCCCTTTTTCCTCCCTTCGCTTCCCAACTCTATACTGCCCCTTCCCCCAATGACTGCGAGAATTATGTTGGTAAACGAAACATAATTTTGTGTCACTAAATATCAATTGAATTGATTAGTTATCAGTCAATTTTGGTACGTGTTTTTCTTTGTATAATGTTAAACTTGTGTGTCATTGTTGTATATGTTGAAATTATTTGTTGTATTTATTTATTTTTTGTTTATCAGTTATTTATTCATCCATTCAGACCTCTTTAACCAGTGTAGTCCCTTAACAGCTGTAAGACCTCCGTTTTAAGTAAGGGAGTAGTATGTATATACAGTGTCTCAAAAAAATGTGCAAGTGAAAACCGCCCTCTTTGGCAATTAGAAAATACTATTGTGACATGATCTTACATCAACGTCAAAGAGCATAAGTCTTAGTTTCCAAATAGCCGTTAGTTTGTTCAAGTATGCCTTGTCTTAATCTTGAATATGTTGAATTTGACTAAGAAAGGGTAAACTCACAATTGTGCCACTTTTACTACAGTCCCTTGTAAAAGTGACACAATTGTGATTCCACCCTTTTATTGTTTACAACTCGAGATTACAACTAGCAAATTGAACCAAACAAATGACATTTGAAAGACTTGCCCTTGATGTTGATATAAGCATTATGCCACAAAAGTATTCCCTAATTACCGGAGAGGGCGCTTTTTACTTGCACAATTTTTTGAGACCTGCTGCAGCACGTCTCAAAAATTGTTCAAGTACAAAGCGCCCTCTTTGACATTTAGAAAATACTACTGTGACACATGTTTACGTCAACGTCAACAGCAATGTTTTAGCTTTCAAATGCTGTTTGTTCTGTTCAATTTGCTTGTTTTAATCTCGAGATATCTTGTAAACAATAAAACGGTGGAATCACAATTGTGTCACTTTTGCGGGAAGAGGGCCTGATGCTATTATTGACTGTAGTAAAAGTGGCACATTTGTGATTTTACCTTTTCGTTGTAAGCTGAACATATCTCAAGATTAAAACAGTCAAACTGAACAGAACAAACAGCATTTGAAAGCTAAGACTATGTCCTTGATGGTTATGTAAGCGTGACGTCACGAAAATGTTTTTCTCACTACCAAAGAGGGCGCTTTTGACTTGCACAATTATTGTTGAGACACACTGGGTGATTTCAAGTTTTGGATTAGTGTTGTTAAGGCCACCACACACTATGCGATTTTCCGTCGCACGATTACCGATTTGCACCTGAAATAAATCCCGGAAATAAATCAGCGTGTATGAAATATAAGCTTTGTTTTTATTTCGGATCCAAGTCGATGCAGTCGTACGACAAAAGTCATGTAGTGTGCGGTGGCCTTTAGTGTTACTAGTAGACGTCAAGAGCCGTTAAACCGAACTCCAACACTGCGACTCGGATTAACGGCCACTATCGATTCTGTAATCGATAGCATAACACGAGTGTTAACACGAGCGTGACGTCACATCTCTTGTTCGACGAACATGAAAACCGCGGAAAACCTGAAGAAATGTTGTAATTTCTTTATGAAATTTAAACAATCGTACAACAAATGTAATACTGTCGGAAAGGCATGTACTTCCCCCTTAATTTCATGTATGTGACTTATTTCATTATGTATTTGTTCTTTCACAATCTAAAATATTGTAATTTTTTCTTGCCGCTTACCGCGCGTCATCGCGCTGCCATAGACAATTAACCGTACAACTGCGCGACCCAGCGAGGTAAGCCGAGACAGAAATAACACTAACACTAACAACGAACTTGAAATGGTGATTTTCTTAATCCCTAGGGTCTAGTGTTAGTGAATGGGACAAATGCACGTAAATCGCTAACACCAGCAACCCAGCTCGGTTCAGCAGACGATTTTCAACACCAACTTCCGGGAGTGCGTCATAATTTCGGGGTCAACTCACTGACACGGATCGATTTCAAGTTTCGGATTAACGCTCGTGTTATTGTTAAGATGACACTAACACAAACACTAATCCAAAACTTGAAATCACCCACTGTACATATATGTGTGTGTGTGTGTGTTGTGTGTGTGTGTGTGTGTGTGTGTGTGTGTGTGTGTGTGTGTGTGTGTGTGTGTGTGTGTGTGTGTGTGTGTGTGTGTGTGTGTGTGTGTGTGTGTGTGTGTGTGTGTGTGTGTGTGTGTGTGTGTGTGTGTGTGTGTGTGTGTGTGTGTGTGTGTGTGTGTGTGTGTGTGTGTGTGTGTGTGTGTGTGTG
>JZLH01S0610833.1:23954-47576 GCA_001188425.1 Eucidaris tribuloides
TGTGTGTGTGTGTGTGTGTGTGTGTGTGTGTGTGTGTGTGTGTGTGTGTATGTGTGTGTGTGGGGGGGGGTGCTATGACTGTATGTGTTTGTATGTGTGCATAAGAGATAAACACAGAGGGGTCACAGAGGGGCAATTGACCATAACGCAATCATAATGTTTAGGGGGTGTCAAATTTGGAATGTATTGGTACACATAAACATTCACAAAATGCATACTAATTTCTAAAGAATCAACAACTCGGTTTTGTGGAATGAGGGTACACTAGAAACGTGTATGTGACCTCAAATTTCAAAATGAAGACTGGGGGATAAGAAGTACTGAAGTAACATAATACTACCTTTGAGAAACAACGGCTCAAAGTTTTCAAATTTGTCTACAGATCGTACTTGTTCGAGCTGTATAACTTGGTGAAGTTAATTGACACAATAAAAGATGAAAATAGGACAAAAACAAGCACTGTCACACTTGTCAATTTCCAATAATCAATAATCAATGTTGTAGACTTGAGTACTTCTTCTAAAAAAACAGGGTCTGAGGAAAACAAATGCAGTTCTCGAATAATAAATGAATGTCAAAAACACTTAATTGTATATATTTTTTGAAAGTCCTCAGTAAGACGAACAATTTGATATGCAATTTGTCGAATTTGGACGTTGTTTGAAATTTGACCTCATTTGACCTTTGATCGGAAGTGACCCCATCTCTCCTCAACAAAACACAAAATACATGATGAAATTATATATTTTCTTAATCCTTGTAACTAGTCAAGTGAGATACATTTTGAAGAAATTAGAAAAAGTTAAAAATTTGACCCCGGTTGACCCTTCCCCTGACCCCTACTAGGGAAGGGTCAAATTAACGAAAATTTTGTCAAAACATTTCCGGCATGTAACGAAAACAATCACTAACTAATTTTGTCACATCAAACAGTATAGAGAAGACATAATTGGATAAATCGTTCGAAGAAGGGGTAAATTTTGTGCTTAAAAGGGGGGCATTTGTCCTCTTATCTTAGTGCCTTCATGAGGTAGCCAAAATTAGACCTTTCTCACTGGTTGCCCTGCACCATTCCACTTACAGGCAAATGCAGGCCAAAATGAATGAAGTGAAATGTTTCTATGCGCACTTTCTTTGGCTGAAAGTGATTTCTTTATTATTCTTTTGTATTTTTACCCCTGATTATTAATTATCTAAACTGTTGGCCTTTCATCATACTTGGAACATATCAAGTTAATACTATTTTCTCATTTAAGACCCGTTTGTGTATGAAAACATGCGTTTTGCATCCCGTAGCTTAATATTCATCTTGACTGCTCATTCAAAAAATGTACCGTATTGTGCTGGTCAATTTCTTTGTTGTATATTTGCTAGTCTATATGTCTATTATGCTATAGAAAATGAATATCTTCCGTCCTGATACACTATCTACGTAATATGCTTTTATGATTTATACTAGTCTGACTTTGCCTTTGTAGATTTCTTTCCACATATACAACGGTAACAGGCGCGTAACAGTAAAAAGTCTAGGTACAGTACGATGAGACTAATTATTAACAAGAAAGCAATCACGTCAAGGGAATGAAGCACGAAGAAGTTCAGTTCGTTAGCCCGAGACTTCAAGTGACCGCCTCTGAATTTCAGGACGTGTTCGATCCAGAAGACGGCAGTGTCCAGTGGAGAAGCCAGTGTGTCCCGATGAATTGAACCATACTTCACCGCTTTCTCTTTGTAACTGGGAAAAACAGAGTAAAAATAGAGAGATACAACCTGTTAATCCGCATCTCCTTTCACATACACGGTGCAACAAATAATTGTGGTCATACACCATCAACGTTTGACAGTTCGGTCATGTAACCAACCATTCACCATACAATTTCTCCTCTTCGTCACTGTTTCTATTTTCCTTTTGGCCTTTATTCTCCCCTTAGTTGTTAGTTATCTTCTAAACTATACAGGACATGTAACTCTTTCATGCTCTTCATCACTTTCATCATTTGTAAACTAGTGAACTGTATTTTGTAAGAACATGAGTAAAATGCAACCCACCAAATTAAGTTCAATTATACATGTACTTTACAGTAGAAAAATGGGAAGTATAATGAAAAAAATTATCACGTTCTTCATATCTTTTAGATAGTTTAAACCCTCATCTGATAGGGGATAAGATAAAGGAATGGTCAAAATTTGCTCATAGCAGCGCATCTGCCCTGTCTGTGTTCGACATGAACGTGTTACAAAGCTCTCCATTTTTGGCGCATACCAATCATAAACTTTGCAAAATCCGTCCATGTTCACCCAACCGTGATTTTTTTTGCCAAAACTATTATAACTAAATAGTCCGTAGTCTGCTCAAAACATTACAAAAATTAAGTTTGTTTCACAAAGTCATGTGGGTATCTTAAAAAAGTCTACATTTTAAAAATCCATGCTGCCTGTATATTAAAACCATTTAATGTTATTTACGTACAAGTTAAGAAACAGCCTTGGTGGAAAGAAAAACATATTTTGACTACAAAATAAAAACAGACTTCAACCTCCATCTAGGACTACTCCTCCGGGGGACAACTCCCGGAATGACGACCCTCCCGGAAGACCACTTTCCCCGAGGAATAATCTTCGGAAGACAACTCCACTGGGCCCCACCCCCACCCCACCCCCACGGACAACTGCCCCGAAGAACAATTCCCCCGGAAGAGTTTAACAATGTTTTCTGTTTAAAACAATCTGAGTTGTCCTCCAGTGAGTTGTCCTCAAGGGGAGCCGTCCTCCGGGGGAGTTTTCCTCGGTGGAAGTGGTCCTCTGGGGAGCTGTCTTCCGCGGGAGTTATCCTCCTAGGATAATCTCTCATATTCCACCCCATTTGCACTCACCTCGAATTGTACAAGACTTCTGTAATAGCTTCTTTGACACTCTCGTGTGTAATACTCTGTTTGTCGAGTACAAGTCCAAATCCTTTCTTGGCTGCTCGGGCTGAAACCGAAGGCTGGTCAGCAAACAGCGGAATCAGAAGCAAGGGAACTGTGTGGTACATGGCTTCGTAGACACCATTATTCCCGCCATGGTAGATCAGCAACCGTGTTTTAGGGTGCCCTATAAAAGAGGCGTGATGTGTTTAAAAAATAATACCAATGTATATGCTTATTACGCTACATGGAGTGTCAATCTTGGCTGAAAGGATTTGGTTCGAATTTGTTTACCTAAGGAGAATCAAGCATGACCATACCAGCATTGAATTACTCTCGTGCCTCAATATAAATTGATCCCATAGAAAGCTACACTTCAAATTTACTGGTCACAACGAATATTGATGGTAATTCTGTTAAATAGTTCTGAGTCAACATTTAGCCACAACATTTTAACAGCAGAATCCTTTAATACTTTACTTGATTCTAGAATAGTTTTATCCCAAGTTGAGAACAACCTCCAATCATGCTATCTACCTTTAATCTCAAAAGGAACTATATCTATCGGGTTTTTTTTTACCACTGTCAATGATATCTGTGGAAACGTGAGAAGAAAGATATAGACACAGAAATGTGTATAAACAGATATAGTTACCAAGCAAATCATTTTGTGGCAGCCATTCCATGGTGCGTGTGTTGTTGCCAAGGTTACGAAGAGGACTGCCTTTATAGAACCACAACACTCTCTGTGGTAGCTCGCTGAATACCTGGGCGAATATCTCATTCATGTCGTCAGACATAAGGACACTGCCCAAAGATCCCTAGGTGAAATGAAAAATGAATGACGAACCATGTCTGTTACTTAATCAATTCAGAAGAATATATCCTTTCCATGTATTGAACGGTAATTGTTAGAGAAAAGTGAAATATTTTTAACATAAAGCATTATATGTTTTTAAAGAAGACCAACATATATTCATGATCATCACGCCTGTTTGTTTTGTTTCTTGTGATATTATGATCAGAGATTGACATTATCAAACGTATGAATGTGTATCACGTAGCTATACCTTTTCAAAATGAAACTGAAGTGAATAACTTGAGATATGAAATATCTGAAATGTCAATGTCGATTTTTCTCCAAGAAAGCTTACTTTTACTCCCTTTCTTTCTTTCATGTCCTGTTTTTTTATATTTGATCTTCGTGCACTTATTTATCGATTTATTTATGTAGCCATTTTTTCAGTTATTGATTCATTCATCTGTTTTATTACGGGTTTTGCAATGTAGACCTATATTATTAGGTGCGTATCATCAGCTTTTGGTTTGTTTTTCTTAACGAGTTGAATAAACTGAACTGAAATTAATTCCTGCAGGATTGCGTAAAAGATGAAGACTTGCATATACATTTTCGTTCACAGGAGATTTTAGGTTTAGTTTTACCATTTTATAAGCCTCGGTGGCCGTTTTGACGTGATTCCGACGAACATCCCTAAACCTTGATGTTTGAAAATGAAATAAATTAACCAATATCTGTGGCTATTTTCTTTGAGAATAATTTAATACCCTCTTACCAGGCTGAAAAGAATGATTCCATGTTCTCCCGATCCTTGCACGAAATCCTCCAAGTCCTGTTATAACGCAATAAAATTCGTTATGAATTTATTAGGTAATGTGGGAAATGAACAAGGAAAAGAAACAAATTATAACATATTTGGTCCACATATCAGCAAACCACATTTGGCTTTTCAAGGTCTCCTTCGATTGAGTCACCAAAGGCATATGAGGCATAGTCGTGAGGAGGGGATGTTTTGGGTGTTCAAATACACCCGTTTACAAAAGAGGGGTGTTTAACATCGCCCCCTCCCCCTATTTTGAGGAAAACACCCGGACACAATTTGGCCGCGGATGAAGCTATTTTTTTTTTTAGCAGTGTCTATAGATTTTTTTTTTATCTGCCATCCTGTCCAAAAAGGAAACATGAAAATAATTTCGGTTATACGGGGGGCTATACATATACATTTTCTACGTCAGATCTAACAATAATAATAATTTATGACAAATGCTTTTTTATCCCGAGATGTTTCCGCCCCCAACTCATCACATGAAATCGCCACCCCTATGCCATATGCAAATTCAACATGTGAAGAAAAAACAAACTATAAATTTGTAGGTGTAATGAACTCTCGATGTAACGTCAGTACCTGTGTCAAAGGCTTGCTGTCTGACGCTAGAATACCACCTATTGGAATCCAGTTGGGGACCGTGGGTCTAGCGAAATCCAGTGCAAAGTCGTTTTGACACAGCCATAGCTCGGCTTGCCCGATCAGTTCACGTACACTGGTCTGAATATCATGGTTATAGGTAGCTCGCAGAGTGTCGTAGGACTTGGATAAGAAGTAGAATCTGAGCGTTTGCGTTACATATCTGAAAACAGCATTATGTAACCGTTCCATGAATGTCATATCGTCAGTGTAAGGAGTCATAAGATCAAATGGAACGTAGGAAGTGGGAGCGGGCATTCCGTACACGTCTTCGTCGATGAAATATAAACGCGACGAACCAGTCACGATCACGAACGGCACATTCAAGTATTCCGACTAAAACTACCTCACACGGCATGAAAACTTGTAGTAACAGAAGATCGAATTTCTCGCGCTTTTAGTTTCTCCATGACGACTGCATCGTTGAACAAATCTTTACAGTTCTGATAGGGCATGTCGTTAAACTTTTTAATCAGGTGCTATTTTGGAAATGAAATTGACATCGGAGAATGTCGCCAACTCGTTCGCTAAGTGCTGTATTTCATCTTCAGTAGTTGTAGTTTTGAAGGTAACCAGTTCATGATAACCATCCGGATTAAAGCCACGTGGCTTGAACGTGTCGGTAGCGAGGACGGTCACGCGATGCCCACGAGCCTGCAGTCCCGTAGAGAACGCGTTTAAGAACATATTGTGACTTGGTTGACTAAATGGGTGTGTAGGATAAGTCAGGATCTTTGTCGCCAAAACTACATGAATAACACTCGCGAGTGTAAGTGATAATATCAACGCTCGTTCCAATATGGAGGCCATATTTGTAAGTGCCTGTTCCTCCCGGTGTTTCACTATTGATCAGATGCTTCTCCGTTGTCTTTGAATGGGCGAAAGCCGCGAAAACGAAACGTGGTTACAACGTAGAAACGTGATTACAACGTAGAGGTTCAAAGTAGATATCGTGGATATGAATGCTAGTAAATCTTGTTATCAAGTCGAACCCCCGAAAACAATCACTCGTGACAAGCATGGTACTTTGTAATTACGGTCAAGGATGTGATCGACAATAACGTAACGCATAAGTTTTCTGTGTGGTTCATGAGGTTAATTAAACCGTCGTGAAGTGAAATATTAATGCAATTTATTCACCTCTCACAAAATAATGAAATTACAATTTAAGGCAATGGATACGTTACATCTATCGAACATTAAGTGTCTTCTGGCCGCAAAACTCTGGCCTGGGAACAAAGTATGACAGACAGACAGACACACACACACACACACACACACACACACACACACACACACACACACACACACACACACACACACACACACACACACACACACACACACACACACACACACACACACACACACACACACACACACACACACAAAAAAAAACCGACGCACATACACAAGAAACACGTACACAAGGCGCACACGCACACACATTCCATTTTTTGACTGCTCCTTAGGTCTCAGGCTGATAGTGATGAACCGAAGTCTCATCCAAAGTCACAAATCGTACAAACATGACAAAGAAATCGGATGAGTGAGCCTCAAATTAATAAAAAAAAACAAGAACATAATTCATAGGTCCTTGTACGTAGGCTTGTACGGAGAATTTTACCAGTTTCCGCATGTCATAAGAACATTAAGCTCATGTTAAAAAAAAAATGGAAATTCATATGTTGAATTTACACTCACATCCGTATCGTGACTGTAAACCCCATATTGAATTACATTGACTTTGTTTGTTTTCGGGCATACCGTTTCTCGGTGTTGCAAGATCTTGAGTGAACACCACCATCATAATATAGAACTATTTCGCGATATAATTTTTTATTTTTTTTTGAAAAGGGGGATGGTTACTTCAATCTAACGACGACTATGTCTTTTAATCGATAATATATAGCGGGTAGCGGCAAAAAAAATTCAATCAAAATCGTAAGTCCAAATTTTTTCACGCTAAGCCCGCCGGTCAAGAAAAGACACTCAGTTTAAAAATAATAATAATAATCTTATTACCCATCTATGTTCTAGAATGCCGAGCGCCTGGCTAGAAAGCAGAAGGTACCATTTTTAAAAGTCTTTGGTATGAACCGGCCGGGTAGCGTTTCACAGATTTAAACCACCCCCTTTTGAAAAAGAGAGAGGTATTTTAAGGGAAAAGGGGTGTTTGGGGGTGTTCACCCCCCCCCCCCTTTGCAAAAGTGGGTGTTTGAACACCCTCTGGTTACGCGTATGGTAGTGACGACATCACAGCTAAGATACGTTACAGCCGTGAGTAGGATTGGAAGACGTCCTCATCACTTTGGGATAAAATTACTCTGGAATCAAGAGCACTGTTCAAGGTCTCTACTGTGAAAATGTCATGGTAAAAATGTTCGGTACTTGTCAAACAAACAGTAATATGTGACTGGCTAATTTCTTGTGTAGCGTATAATGGGTTAATGGGTTAATATTTATACCTCACAAATTCAAGACAAACCCTTCTCACTATGAGATACACTCCAGCTGGTTGTCATGTGTATTGGACATGTTGGAATATATTTTTTAACATACTTGCATGGTGCTTTGGGCCCCCCCTTTTTTTTTACTTTTCCCACTCATGTCACTGCAATTAATCCATCCGCATGAGACATGAGACAGAATATTTCAGATACTTGAAACTGACACCGACCTACGACCTGCCGAGACACTGCACCGCTTTGTTTCCTCCCACAGGAAGGATTGAGAGTAAAGTCAATGGTAATATTGCGAAAAGTAAATATGGACTTTCATCGCCACAGATAAACCAGGGCAGATAAATGAATTCATGCATGGTACGTGCGCTCTGGGCCAATGTTTCAATGTTTCAGCAGTGCTCGGTCCTCGGGTTTGAATGCTTCTTTACATCGTACAATACACGATAGATTATCTGCTCGAATCAGGGTAAAGGTGATTCCACAAGGCGTTGGCTGGTTTCGGGCATGGCGAGAGGTGCCCATTCGGGGCGAGGTGGAACGGAGGTGCACATCTTAGGGGCGGAGTGAACATAAGTTGACACCAGGGCGGTTTGTTGAAAGCAAAAAAGGTGTGAAAATCTTTTTTTTGCTTAGGGTGGAACTCCTCAATGGCTCTGCCGAGCCCCCCGGGGGGGTGACGATGCACCCAGTGCACCCCCCAGCCTTACGCCCTTGTTCCATCAACGGCATATAGCCTCACATTTGCTATTCAGTTGGCCTTAACGCGCTCACAAAACAGAACAAGCGACGTCTGCGATATACTGAGTGCCCGGAGAAGCAGCGCTTGTAAACATGGCCTCCATATGAAAGAAATTGTGATATTGGCTCATTGCGTTGTCATTTTTGTAGTCATGTCGTTTCTTGGCGGCAAAGATATGGCCATCCCACCCACCTTTTAGTCAGCCAGTTCACCAATATGTCTCTAAACGCGTTCTCTACGGGACTGCAGGCTGTGGCGGCATCGCGTGACGTCCTCGGCTTACCGACACTGTTCAAGGCCGCGGCTTTATCCGGATGTTTCATGAAACTGGTTCCTTCAAAACTACAACTATGAAGGATGAATACAACATATTTAACTTTTATTACCAAATCGGAAGCCGGCGGGCGTCGCTCTGCCACACGGCCTACGCACCCGCGTCCAGAAAAGCGTCGTAAAGGGTCCCTTTTCAAGCCCTCGGCGGGGTCGTCGACGTCTTTTGGAAAAAGGGTTAGCTTTTTTCAGACACCGTTTGCGTGGCATTCGCCACTATAGGGTAGCCTTTTCTGTCACTGTCACGCCATTTATGGTTTACATTTGGTTATGTAGATTACGCCATTTAGGGGCTTGCCAAATTTATTGTGGTAATTAATAACGCTCTCCAAATTAACGGTGTATTAGTGAGATTATTTAATGAATTGATAAGTGAACCTCTTCGGTGTTGCGACAAATGCTACAATAATGTTTTAGATGAGAAAAGGGACACTTGGGGGTATCAATTAGTTGATTTCACTGTTTACGCCACTTAGAGGTATCAAATTGGCTGGATTCCCTGTTCACGCCAATTAGGGTATCAGAATAAATGGAGTTCCCAGGAGTCACGCCACTTAGGGTAGCTTTTCTGATGTGTTAAGCCATTTAGGGTTGCAAATTTGGTTACGTAGGTTTCGCCGTTTAGGGTGCATTTCTGAGGTTGTTGGACACGGGTGGGAGACAGGCCGTGTGGAGAGCGACCCCCCGGGATCCGGAGACGGCGGTTTCATGTTCGAAATGCAGATGATGACGCGCTTCATTGATTTACCGTATCAGAACTGTGAAGATCTGTTCAACGATGCAGTCGTAATGGAAAAACTTAAACAGGAGAAGTTCGATCTTCTGTTACTTGAGGTTTTCATGCCGTGTGAAGTACTTTTATCCGAATATTTAAAGGTGCCGTTCGTTATCGTCACTGGATCGCCACGATTATTTTTCATTGAAGAATCTATCTTCGGAATGCCGGCACCCCCGTCGTATGTCCCACTGTGGGGTACGTACACTGACGACATGTCGTTTACACAACGGTTGATTAATCACGCTTTGGCGAATATAGGCCAACCACTTATGTTTTACATATTTGCCAACAGGTACGACAAAATAAGAGCTACATACAACCACGATATTCGGATCAGCTTTCGTGAGCTGGTCGGACAAGCCGAGCTCTGGTTGTGCCAAACTGATTTTGCTCTGGATTTCGCCAGACCCACGGTGCCTGACTGGATTCCGATCGCTGGTATTCTATCATCAGACAGCAAGCCACTGACACAGGTAAACGTTCAAATTGTGGTCATGCGCGTAGTTATTATTACATAATGAGATTTAGTTTTTTCTTCCATCATAGAAACGCAAATTTATTGCGAGGCGCGGTCCGCAGTGTCGTGAAAGAGTGATGGACTGTAGGGCATTGACCAAATAACGCTCTAGAAAAATAGTGGTCTCCAGATTAGTATTGAAAAATAACATCACAAACTGATTAAGATGAAGTTGCTGATGAGAAAACACATTTGTTCTCCAATTTATATTAGCGATTACTGAGATAATCGACTAGTCAATGAGGCAATTACATGTTCCTCAGTCCCATTCGTAGAAGAAAGAATCACCGTCAATAGCGATTTCACAGACACGAACATTACTTGCTTACAGCTATGCTATTAATATTTATGAAGGCCTGTGGCTCATATTGGAATGTACTGTTGAGGGTATTTGCTTTTAATGCAATTGACAAAAGTTGCGCTTAAATGCCTCACCACAGTTTCTGTTCAATTTTCAAACATAATTCTAGCCACGTAATTTATTTTTGCACATGCTGAAAGTCCCCGGTAGTTTGTAAACTGCTAAAATGTACTTGGTCACGACATTACAAATAACCGTCATAATTAAATTAATTTTCTCAAAAACGCGCACTTGGTATTGGGAGAACAAACCCGATTTACGGGTTTAGTAATATTCAAATAATCATCATTAGGGATTTGTAAAATACCACTGATGGGACTACGGAGAATCACGATTAATGGCCTTGCCCTACAGTCCATGAGCATAGAGGCTCCTATCCCGCAACATTTCGAGACTGAAGTGTGGATTGATTTTTTTATAGCATCCCCCTCGATGTCATGTATTACCGTGTTAAAGGCAAATTAAGTTCACCCAGACGCTAAGTGGGTTTTAATGAAAGCAGAAAAATGAGAGAAACAAAATGAAAGTTTGGCGAAAATCTGCCAAAGAATAAAACAGTTATGAAGTCTCTAAGTTTTAATTTTGTGACGTCACATGCGAGCAGCTCCTCATATGTCATGTGATATGAATTCCATAAATTGCCATTTTTTAATGGTTCGTGATAATTGAATAGGCGTTTTTCATAGAAGCCTCTATGAAATAATCTTTCTGATAATATGCACAAGTACAATAATTTTCTAGTTTCTGAGAAAACGGCACTTTATGGAATTTATATCACATGGCATATGGGGAGCTGCTCGCATGTGACGTCACATATTTAAAACTTTGAAATTCCATAACTCTCTTATTCTTTGATGGATTTTCGTCAAACCTTCATTAATATGTACTCTCATTTTTCTGCTTTTATTAAATCAACTTGACCTCAGGGTGAACTTTTCCTTTAAAGACTTCTCCATTGCAAAAAGCCTTTAACCCTTTACACGTTGAATTTATTCTGAGGGGATAATAATGGCAATTGTTCTTTTCACGTTATCTTTGGATTTTGCTTTCCTTATTGCGGTATTGAAAATGGTATTTTCTTATTTAGATGTTACTTAAGCATACTCGCTATTTTTAGAGTCTCCCGTACAAAGGTAAAAGATAAAAAAATAATCACGATTGTTCAATTTAATTGTGCAATTGTGTGCAGATGCAACATTGCGAACAAAGGGTTAAACTCAGTCGGATCATAATAATAACTTGTTGAAAAGAGATATCCTCTACGCATTCCAAAACATTTGATACATCGTATGTTTTAATAAAGTGTCTTAAGTTTTCTTCGCTTATCCTTCTAAGCCCATATTTGGTACCGTGGTCTACTTAAATTACCAAGCCAATTGTACAGCAGATGTAATCTGATACTATATTATTTGAGAAATATTACTCATATTCAAGCTATGTGTGATTTGTTTGTTTTGATGGAACACAATGACCTTTAGTTGGTAGGGTTTCATATTTCTGTGTGTTTTCATAACATGCAATATCTGAGAATTCCTTTTAAACGTGCATTGTATGACTTGCATAACATGATACGGTGGCGAGTTTAACCTGCAAAGCGAGCACAACCTATAACATCCTCAGTGACTAGGTTTTAGATATGATCATTCAACCGGGACGAGATTGGCTCGAGTGGTAGAGCGTCCGCTTCTGGTCCGAAGGGCGCGGGTTCGAAGGCCCCCGGCCGGGTCATACCCATAAGACTTTTAAAAATGCTGTACGCTTCTGCTTTTTAGAACATTATGTTATGCAGGGCCCGCTGGTAGAGCAGTCTTTGTGACTGAAGTGGCTACCCTGGGTAAATAAGACGTTATTATTATTATTATTATTATTATTATTATTATTGTCTCAATGGTCCTAAGTCACCAGGATTTCTGCCAGAATAATATTCAAAGAAGATAAATCTCTAGGTTAAAACCAAACACAGTGAAACACTCATGCATGGCCCTGTGAAGGGGGGTGCTGGGGGTGCTGCAGCACCCCCTGCAAAAAGACGTATAGCATTATACGTCGTCCAGGGGCGGCGCTGGTTGTTGTTTTTTTTTCAAATTTGGCCGTGAAAAAATTTTTTAGCCACGAAAGTTTTCCGCCGAGCCCCCCGCCCCCACCCACTGAGCGACTTTTTGGCCGTTGATTTGGGCGTGAAAATTTTTTTGGCCGTGAAAAATTTCCGCCGAACCCCCTTGAGAGACTTTTCGGCTGCTGATTTTCCCGCGAATTTGGCTGTAAATAATTATTTTGGCCGCAGAAATTTTTCCGCCGAGCCCCGCTCCCCCCCCCCCCCCCACGCACACACACTGAGCAACTACTCGGTTGCTGATTTGGCCGTCAAAAAATTATTATGGCCGCGAAAATATATATCCCGGTACCCCCGGTGAAAAAAATCGTTCCCAGGGTCCTCCACTCGTGATCGTGCATATACAATCTTCCAGAATAATACCATTTACGGAAAATTCTTTCTTTGTAACACAGCAGTCTGACAGTAGTAAGACCTGTTAGAAAGTTTTCACTGAGATTAGCTCTTGTGTTTCATATAGGACCTGGAGAATTTCGTGCAAGGATCAGGAGAACATGGAATCATTCTTTTCAGCTTGGTAAGAATATCGCGTTTTCAATGAGTTTTTTTCTTCATTAAAACGATCAAAATAGATACATAGAATGAGTAAACATCAATATCTGAAGCCTTGCGTTTTTTATTATTATAATTGTAATACTAATGATACCAACAGCACAGTGGCGACGACGACAACGACGACGACGACGATGACGATGATAATGACAAGCAGAAAACAGAAAGCGTTTTGATGTGTTTAATTGTAGTTAGAGCAACCAGCTCTCTTCTCCATCTCTCCTTCATGTGAATTCAATTTGCGTATTAAAGCCACAGGCTGAAAAATGCGAGCTACATAATCCTCCATGTTCCAAGTGTCTTTGATAAAGTGTACAAATGAAGCCCAGATTTTTTTTTTAGAGTGATCATTTAGTGCTTTAAAAAAGTGGAAATCGTAAGTTGACCGGTTTCACCTGCCCATTTCCTCCCATAGACTTACTGTGAGTAGATCTAGGCTATTTTGTACTCTGCCCGAGTACTAATTGTTTATTTATTCATATCTTGCCAGTGGCAATATAAATTTCTGAACTTTTGTATTCCAAGGTGTTTATTTGTTCATTCAAACACTACTATGTAGCTCAAATAGCAAAGTTTGACATTTTTTTAATTTGATGATCCACAATGTTAGCCTGTGTCTTTAAGGCAACCTTATTCCGCCATGATATCTTCGGTCTACGTGTATCATATCTTCGGTCTATTTGTAAACAAAATAATTAATACAAACACCCACGCACTTTAAAAATAAACTCCTAAAAAAAAGTTTGGAAATCTGAGTTTGATCGGTTATATCTCCCGTTTTGTAGTACTAATTAATAGAAGCTTGATGTCATCGGAAAGATTATTTAATTTTCTTTAAAAAAATACCCTACTTGTTATGATTATGCCATCAGTGAAAGGGCAGTATCTTAAAATGTGGTGTTAAGTGTAAATTGAAAAGCTGCAAAATGACCAAAGTTCGGCAAGTCACCAAATTGTTGTTATTATTAATGAATGAGTTTTCCAATGTCTCTTTGGTTGTTATGCACTCTAATGTGAACACTGACATGGATTGAAACAAACACCTGCACAAGTAAGCAAACAACAACAACAAACAGTGAAACAAACAAACAAACAAACAAACAGACAAACAAACAACCAACCAACCAAACAAACAAACAAACATGTATGGGCATTTAAAAACTTAACATAAGGCATTTTTCTCAGGAACCTTTCACCACAAAGTAATAAAAAGCGTGGCGGGCTTGATTTCAGGGATTTTCTCAGAGAGAGGGTATAACGAGAATGGACTGGCCTGCATACAGCCCAGACTTCAACCTTATTGAACATTTGTGGGATCAACTCAGCCGGGCTGTACGGGAGAGAGTCACAAATGCAACGGCATTGGCAGGTCTGCGTCAATTATTGATTGACGAGTGGAATGCCATCCCACAGCAACGAATCACAAAGCTCATCAACAGCACAGGGAATCGGTGCCGGGCGGTGGTGCAGGCACGTGGATCGTCCACCCAATACTGAACTCTTATCATGTCATTAAAATCAATGAACATTGATGAAATCAAAGATCCATGTGAAGATAAACATGGAAATCCATGCAAATCAAGCCCCTGCTACTTTTTAATTAGTTTGTTGTGTTAATGCGGTGAAAGGTTCGTGAGATTATATGCATTATGTCCAGTTCTTTAAATGCCCATACATGTTTGTTTATTTGGTTGTTTCACTGTTTGTTGTTGTTGTTTGCTTACTTGTGCAGGTGTTTGTTTCAATCCATGTCAGTGTTCACATTAGAGTGCATAACAACCAAAGAGACATTGGAAAACTCACTCATTAACAACAACAACAATTGGGTGACTTACCGAACTTTGGTCATTTTGCAGCTTTTCAATTTACACTTTACATCACATTTTAAAATACTGCCGTTTCCCTGAAGGCATAATCATAAAAAGTAGGGCATCATTTTAAAGAAAATTAAATAATCTTTCCGATGATACCAAGCTTGCATTGAGAAATACTACGAAACGGGAGATATAACCGATCAAACTCAGATTTCCAAACTTTTTTTGAGGAGTTTATTTCTGCCCGTTTCACTTCAACTATCATCACAGGGATCTATGGGTACCGGCTTAATGACAAACGAAATGAATGAGATATTCGCCCAGGTATTCAGCGAGCTACCACAGAGAGTGTTGTGGCGTTATAAAGGTATTCCTCTTCGTAACCTTGGCAACAATACGCGCATCATGGAGTGGCTACCACAAAACGATTTGCTTGGTACGTAACGCACGTGAAATGAAACTATTTCAAGTACTACTACATGTCCTTACCGCATTATCGTCTAACTAATCAAATTTATTATTAAACACGAATTGACCTAGTTTTCTACAATATATATTATTTTAATTAAATTCATTTCAAACTTTAGAATTTTCACTGCGAGAAAAACGCAATGCCCTGAATGGCATTCGAACCTAAGATGTTTTGTTAGCAAGGCCAATGCTCTACCAACTGAGCTATCTAGCTTTCCGTCGAGAGAGAATGTCAATCTCGCAACTATAGCCCTGTCTTTTCCGTCAGTGAAGTGGGGCAGATCCATGCCAACCAAATTTCGATAGAAGACAAATTACAATTCATAATAATATTAAAGTGGTGGATTAAATTGATAAACTAAGAATTAAGAATTTTCGGTGCGAGACATACAACATAATACCCCGACTGGGATTTGAACCCACCATAGATACTATAAAACGAAGTATCTATGAACCCACGGAATTTTGCTAGCAAGGCCATTGCTCTACCAACTGTATCCGGGCTCCCATCGAGACACAATGTCAATCTCGCACCTATATAGCCCCTGTCTTTCCATCAGTGAAGTGGGATAAATCCATAGCAACCAAAATTTCAACAGCAATTATAGCCTACCATCAAGACAGGTCTTTCTTCTAAAGTGGGACAAATCCATGCCAACCAAAAGTTCAACACCAGTAGCCTACCATTGAAACAGGTCTTCCTTCTAATGTGGGACAAATCCATGCCAACCAAATTCATTCATTTGATTGAATAAGATAATGAATTATTAATATTTAAGGGTTTGATTATATATACAATTGGGGTAATATTACACCTATCCAGACCTCTTCTTTAAAAGTGGTACTGTTAAGGCATTTCGTGCGCTTTTAGCTCAAAAGTTGGAAAATCATGGATACTGTACATGAGTTCAACTATTTTGACTAATCATAAATGATTAATTCTAATTTAATTATCACGATGTGCAGGAGATCATAAGGTAGGACAACGTCGATAGAAACATGATTGAATTGTATGAACAATGATGAAAATGATTGACAACAGACCAGTTTGATTCGTAAATGACTAAATTTAATTGAAAATACATGTGTCCAGTCATTTTGGGCGCAATTGAACTATCACGAACTAAAATTTAAAAAAATGTGGCAATGAACGTGAAAACCTATATTTAATGTAATAAAATGAAATTATTGTCTGTCACTTAGGGCACACTAAAACACGGTTATTGATCTACCATGGCGGGAATAATGGTGTCTACGAAGCCTTGTACCACAAAGTGCCCTTGCTTCTGATTCCGTTGTTTGCTGACCAGCCCTCAGTTGCTGCTAAAGCGGCCAAAAAAGGCTTTGGGCTTGTACTCGACAAACTGAGTATTACACACGAGAATGTCAAAGGAGCTATTACAGAAATCTTGTCCAATTCGAGGTGAGTTTACGATAAAGACATGTAAACAATAAATGGATAAGGAAAATAGACAAACGAATAGATGGAATATAAATAAAATTTATAGATGTACTAAAGGAAACATAGCAATTTGCTTCTTTATCAAATTCGAATTGCAAATGGCTTTAATATTTAACATGCCATTGTTTTGGATATTGTATCGCATAAACTGAACACTAATTTGCAATGATATATCAACAATTTTTAGTCCTAGTTACAAAGAGAAACAATTGTAGAACGAATAGATGAGGACAATATACAAATGAATAGATAAAGTTATAAAATATTTATAAACAGACAACATAACCATTGCTTCTACCAATTTCGTATTTTAAAAGCCTTTTACTTTTAACATGTCATTACAGTGGTTGCTGTTTCACTTAAAAATGAATATCAATTTTTAATTGTGTTTATTTCTAGTAACACAGGGAAAAATCATGTAATACATCTATGAAGAGATTAAACAAATACATTAAATCAACTATAGATTTAATAAAGAAAACTCAACGATTTGCTTGTTTACGGAATTCTTTTTTTTAAATAGCTTTTAGATTTAACATACCATTGTAGTGGAAGCTGTATCACTTAAACATGAATACTAATTTGCAATAATAAATCAAATTGTGTTTATTCCTAGTTACAAAGAGAACGCGGTGAAGTATGGTTCAATCCATCGGGACACATTAGCCTCTCCACTGGACACTGCCGTCTTCTGGATCGAACACGTTCTGAAATTCGGAGGCGGGCACTTGAAATCTCGGGCTAACGAACTCAACTTCTTCGTGCTTCATTCTCTGGACGTGATTGCTCTCTTGTTAATAATTAGTCTCATCATACTCTACCTAGACTTTTTACTGTTACACGCCTGCTACCGGTGTACATGTGGAAAGAAATCTTCAAAGGCAAAATTGGACTAGTATGAATTTGCTACAGATATTTACTTGTACAGGGTGTAATATAACATTCTTTGGACCGTCAGGGAGTTATATTTCCCCAAGGAAAAATGTAACTCACTGACGGTCCAAAGATTGTTGCATTACACCACCTACCATTTGATATCTGTCATATTAGATGGCCTTGATTACGCTTATAGTGGGTGATTTCAAGTTCGGTGTTGGTGTTGAGGAAAGAAAATCGACACGAGCTCAGTTTAGCAGACGATACCAATTGCACTATCGATTGCACAACACGTAGTGACATCACGCGCGTCTCATGGTGTTGGCTGAAAGTTACGCCGATGGCCGAAAATATGGCCAAATGTTACAAAAATGACACCAATCATTACTGCCTGCCAGTAAAAAAATAGTATGAATTTGAAAGACAGTTGCTTTTTCTCTATTTCCATATGGAAGGTAAATATAAGTTTAACTAATTATGTCAATTTTTAAGGGGGAAAAGTACTTTCAGCAGTTTACGTCGCACGGTGAAGCTTTCTCCATAGCCAGCACACACACACGCACGTAAGAGGGCGCCAGACATACGACAAATATATTCATTGGACCAGTTGGTCAATATAGCCAGCTGGTAAAATATAACATTTACGATCCTCGCAAACTGTATCATGTGACGAGCTGTGGACCAATCAAATCTACGTAATATATAAGCCATCTAATATAAAAGTATATAACTTACATTATATCCCTCATTGTAAGTTTCTTGAATTCTGGTTGGTCAAAAGTATGTCACATGATGAAAAATAAACACACTATTCTGTGAGTCTGGGAGACAATCGTTCTGAAAGTACTATAGTAGTCGGAGAGTACAATAGTAAAGTACTATTGTACTCTCGACAGCGGGATCGCGATTTGAGCTTAATTCAAAAGCCGAATGAATCGTGTATAAAAACACATGTACCGAACGCTATTTTTTCCGTGCGTGTGAAAGACATTATAGCGTGCACGCCCGTACGGAAGTTTGGCAAAGTTAAAATTAACACTGGGTTAAGTTCGTCAAATTTGAGTTAGGATTATAGTTAAAATAAGAATGAGGATTAAATTAGTGTTTTATAGGTTTATGAAATTGATACTCGACTAACTAGAGTACACGTTAATGGAATTGCATCCCTATCCGTACTGCAAGTAAAAATATCGCGCACCTGTATGCCGTGCGACACACACTTACTCGTAGGGGTTACCGTAAATACATTTCATTTTCCTTTTTTTTCTTTGTGTAATTTCCCTGTTATTCGATGACGGATATAAAACAAATATATCCTATGCTGAGAGTCTCTGTTTGAAACTATGACGCCCTCGGTTACGTTGACTGTTAACTATTTTTCCTCGGGGCTGCGCCCCTCGAGAAAATAGTACAGTCCACGTAACCTCGAGCTCGTCATAATTTCAACCAGAGACTCTCATATCAGTATATATTTTTTTATAGCATACAAGACGGAAAATATTGATTTTTCATTTTCTATATCATAAAATAGCAAAAATATAACAACAAAGAAATTGACTAGTACGGTACTCGTGAAAAATGTTAAACTAATTTGATATAAAATCATGGTTGCCTCCCCAAAAACAAACAAACAAAACAAACAAACAAGGGCTACAACGGGACGCATAATACAAACCAACATTTTCATACAGTAATGAATCATAAATCACATGCTAGTAATTAATATGACATGTGTCCAATTCTGCTGATGGGCCACAGTTTTAATAAGCAATAGTTTGATGCATTATTACTTCCCAGGGATAACCCGCACGGCAGTTCAATCGTGCGAAGGATGGATAATCCATTATTACTATGAAGAGTTACCAGAATTTAATATTTTGTTTAAATGTAATACATTATTCTTAAATTATGACAAAACAAAATATGTAATTTTTCACACAAAGAAAAAGAAAATTCCTAATTCCATTGATCCTGTTAAAATAGCAAATGAAACTATTAAACGAGAACAAAGTGTATTATATAGGTACTCATATTGAAGAAACTCTACATCGGAAATATCATATTGACTGTTTTCGTTTTTAAATATCTTAAACTACCGGTATATTGTCTTTACTGAAAATTTGTCTTCCAAGAAAGATACTGATGAATATTTACAATACAGCAATTCTTCCCTGCCCAAATTATTGCAATATCACATGGGGCAATACCTATCCTACAAAACTGATCAAGATACAAAAACATGCAGCTCACTTAGCGACTAATAGTCATTATTTGTCCCTAAGTATACCATTGTTTGTCAAAATGAAAATTATTCCTGTCTTTGATTTGATAAAATTAAATACATCAATATTTATGTTCAATTATCACAAAAAAACTTTTACCATCTGTATTTTATTAAAGGTAAATGACATACTAGTAATTGGGGGTAGTCCTCAACTTGGGGTAAAACTATTCTAGAATCAAGTATACTGTGCAAGGGTTCTACTGTGAAAATTTTGTTATCAAAAGTTGACATTTTACTATAAAGCTGAGTGTGATCATAATTAGAAAGTTGACTCATTTGAAAATAACTTCCATCACTATGCTTTGTGACAGAATAATTTGTTGTGTACCTTTCTATGGGATTTATTCTCTCGGGACATTAGTGAAATTAAAGTTCTGATATGTTCATACTAGATTCTCCTTAACAGTTTGGGTGCTGGGTTGTTTTGGACTTGTGTGTCTAACCTTTCAAAAATGTACGCTTTTCTATAAAAATCCAAATGATGTCGAGACAAGACATTTTAACTCTTTTAGTTGGTTTAATGTCTCTTCATCTTACTAGGAATATCATTGGTAGGAAGTTCAGTGACGTTTGTCATTCGAATCAAAAACTATGGAACTGATTGTCTTCTCGGCGCACCGGTGGGCCTGTAGCACCCGAGGTGTTAAGTAAACAAACTCAAAACAAATCCTGCCAGCCAGGAGATCCACTCTAGCCGGTGTTATTTTTCAACCAGTTTGGCCCTGAAGGCATTTTTAAATATATCTCCAATTCATGTCGATGCCCTTTAATATGTATATATGTGTGTGTGTGTGTGTGTGTGTGTGTGTGTGTGTGTGTGTGTGTGTGTGTGTGTGTGTGTGTGTGTGTGTGTGTGTGTGTGTGTGTGTGTGTGTGTGTGTGTGTGTGTGTGTGTGTGTGTGTGTGTGTGTGTGTGTGTGTGTGTGTTTAGACTATTAATGTTTGTTATTTTAATTTTTCTTTATAGTCATTGTTTGTAATAGGGCCTCGATAATGAGCAGAATATAGGGGTCCTAATCATTCCTTTTTTGTATATGTTATGTTCAAATTGTTTTGTTTGTTGTTATTAATGGTTTAGATAATAAATTGAAATTGAATTGGAAAAAAATATGAGGAAAAAATGTTGCTGTTTATTTGTTCCGACAATTCATCGCTGTCTTCCGTGACTCTTCACCAGAAGTGTGTGGTAACATTTGTAATAAATGTACTTAAGGTGGCCAGTTGTGTAAAAAAAACTGTCATTTTTTTATTTTCAAATTAGAATAATTTGTGAAATGTAAGCTGTCAGAATATACCCACTTTATGGGGCGTAGATAATTACTTCTGTACTTAATTAAGGTATAATTAGTTGACGTTGACCTAAAGTACACTGAAAAAAAGCTTCTTCCAAAATCAGAATTGCATTTAATCATGTAAGCGAATGTTCAAATTATATCTGTGTTAAAATATAAGATTCACATTAAACCCCATTTTACCAACATTAAGCTTTTTACCCCCAAAATACTAAAACTCCGAAAGTTTTCCTTCAAATTTGATCAAATTTTCAGAGGTTGTTTGTCTTATTGTAAGGAACAGATTATTGATGAGTTTTAAGGGTACTTGTAGTATCAACAGAACAATTTCTGTTTATGTGTGTTATTTCTGATTTTCTAAAGAAGTAGTTTTTCAACATCAAGAAAGCAGAATATTTGGAAAAGGGATCATTAAATTGTAGCTTTATGTTCGTACTCTCTAACTTAATGTGAATAAGGGGTACACCTGCTCACTTCTGATGAGTTAGGTTTTTAACATGGACCTGCGAAAAACTTCATCCTTTGATTTTCTTATAAAGCGGTTTTATTACACTTTTGTCTTCACTTATATAGATAAGATAAGATAAGATAAGATAAGATAAGATAAGATAAGATAAGATAAGATAAGATAAGATAGGATAAGATATTGTTATTGTTATTTTCATATTTCTTGAGGTCTAAGCTTTCCGATGGTATATGATGTGTAGGGGGTAGCTTGTATGGTTCTTGAGATATTCTCATTTGAATCAATAGGTGCGTGACATGCTCGATTTACCCAACTGGCCACCTCAAATCCAGATTTGAGCTAACTGGAATCGTGACATGCATACATATTTAAATGGAGTCATAGAAATAAGTCACGTATTAGAAATGAAATGTAAGTAATTACCCATTTAAATGCGATTTCACTTGCAATTGTAATTGTAATTGAAAATGTTATTGTTCCCGAGTCTGTACACTGATAATTCTTCAAACCAATAAAGACCGTTATACATCTATGACCCTTCACACGTTCGGGCCTTTAGATCACTGACTCTTAACTTCCCTTCCTTCCTGCCATGGGTCTTGTTGATCCTTTAGGTCATTACTCTTTAAACCATTAATTCTTTAGACCAGTAGCCTCTTTACTCTGTCAATCCCTCAGAAAAGTGTCTCCTCACACTTCTGATCCTTTAGGGATCAATGCTCTTTATACTTTCGAGGCTTCAGATCAATGCCTAGTCGCCCCCCCCCCCCACCCACACACACACTTTTTTTGTGTTTTCGCTTGCTATGTGGTGGGGAAGCCCGAAATACATGTATATATATTGGGGGTGGCCAATTTTTTTTCCAGACGCCGATTCGCCCCCTAAGATTTACCTTGGCTCCGCCCATAAGTGCAACCCGTAAAACTGTACCGTGCTCTAAGTCTCCCATCGAAAAATTGGAGAGCAAGTTCAATATTGCAAAATGTAGATAATTTATGGACTTTCATCACCAGTAAATATATAAACTAGGACAAGGTACGCATGTCCCATTGTTACGGATGCAATATTCCTTGGCATTGCGTTATCCTGAGTTTGTAGGGTCTATGCTGCTTCATGATAACATATGATGCATTATCTACT
The DNA here is from genome assembly GCA_001188425.1 of Eucidaris tribuloides. Lineage (NCBI taxonomy): Eukaryota > Metazoa > Echinodermata > Echinoidea > Cidaroida > Cidaridae > Eucidaris > Eucidaris tribuloides. The sequence goes on from JZLH01S0610833.1 coordinate 46,786, forward strand.
CAAATCAAGGCGGAATTGATTGCAAAAAGGGTATATAATTGCTATTCGTTTGAACTCACGCGACTCCACGAACAAGAAGCTCGATCAGCTGCGTGGCGACATCTGAGACAGCCAAGTATATAGCAGAAGCAGCGTGGTACAAACATGGCCTCCAATATGAAACAAGTGCTAGTTATGGTGCTAACGATATCATTTTTTAGCCATGTCGTTTCTGCGGCAAAGATACTGATCTATCCTACACACCCTTTAAGCCAGCCAAGTCACAATTTGTTTTTTAACGCGTTTTCTACGGGACTGCAGGCTCGTGGGCATCGTGTGACCGTCCTTGCTACGGACACGTTCAAGCCACGCGGCTTTACTTCGGATGGTTATCATGAAATGGTTACCTTCAAGACTACAACTACTGAAGATGAAATACAACAATTATATAATGATTTTACCAAATCTTTAGGCGGCGGTGTGATTTCAGAACTTCAGGTCATGAGGCGCTTTACGAATTTACCGTATCGGAACTGTGAAGATCTGTTCAACAATGCAGTAGTCATGGAAAAACTTAAACGGGAGAAATTCGATCTTTTGTTACTCGAGATTTTCATGCCGTGTGAAGTACTTTTATCTGAATACTTGAATGTGCCGTTCGTTATCGTCACTGGAACGCCGCGGTTATTTTTCATCGAAGAAAGCGTCATCGGAATGCCAGCACCTCCTTCGTATGTCTCACTATTTCCCTTGAATCCGTACACTGACGACATGACATTTACACAACGGCTGAATAATTATGTTTATGCGAA
>JZLH01S0610844.1:2841-24720 GCA_001188425.1 Eucidaris tribuloides
AAACTGTGGACGGACGGACGGACGGACGGACGCCGGACGCCACGCCATGGCATAAGCTCATCAGGCCCTTCGGGCCGGATGAGCTAAAAATCAGTACCACTTGGCAGCTTTGCATTTTTGTGTAAATTGTGAGCAAATTCAGCTTTTGGATGTCACTCATGATTTGAAATATAATTCATGAATATACAAATGAAGAAATTATATGTGAACTTACTAGATTGAGTTTGAGATAACACAGAGCTCTATTGGTGAAGCTGACTGGCTGAGACTTGTCTACCTCAATACAACGTGAGTAACAGGCAACCGCCTCACCGTATTTTTGCTAATGGAGAAAAGAAAATTGTACAAACAATATGATTATTATCATCATTTTATTTGGCAAAGAATTTCAAGAGTAAGACGACAATGTAACAGAAAACATAGCAATCACAGGAATATCATTTTATCTCTCTCAGGTACTTGTGTAATAGTACTAATCCAGGTTTTAAATCCGGTTTAATCCCCAACTACGGGGGTGGCCGGATTTACCTCACACTAACCAAAATTCATTAATTGCGAGGCCTTTGTGAAGCAGGAAAATTTTTTACAGCTGGATGCCCTTCCTGATGCCAACATGGGACAGGTGGTATTGGTTTATTACCTATACAGATAGTACTGGTTTACCAGGGTACCCGTAGCAGGTCCCTGAGGAGACCCGATCTGACAATGTGTAACATTACTAATTCCTCATAAGAATTATGAAATAAAGTAGATGTTCTATTGTGAATTTCATCAAATTGAACACATCTCATTTTCCACTGTAATCAAAATGTCTGATTAAAAACTGCAACTAAAAGTATGTTCAGAATGCCCTTTAGACCCGTTTCATTTCAAGAACTTTTCAAGAAGTGTGGCATAGCTGAGATGGGGGGCTTCTATGTAGAGTGCAACAAAGATTATGCAATAACCCTGATTTACAGCTGTTCCAAAAGAAACAGAGATATTCATCTTTTGTTACACTCTTCGAAGCTCCCCGCTATGGAGAACGAAGTGAGGGATCAGGTCTATATTGTCTTTTTAGTGGTCTTTTTTTTCTAATAATACCTTTTTCTGTGGGTACAAATCTGAAAGGAGGGAGTGGGTAAAGACATATCTCTCCATATTTTTTCTCTGGGAGGGGGAAATGGGGATGTGGCTGAACATGAATTATCCCCTCTCATGTAGGCGTATCCAAGATTTTTTTTGTTCTCATTCTCATTATCCAATTTTTTTACGGGGATGTTTTCTGGAAAAAGGGGGTGTTTGAACAAACCCACTCCCTCCCCTTTCCACCCTCCCCCTTACCCTACCCTTTCCCCCTCCCCCCAGGTACACATATGTCCTCACTACCTTTCCAGATGGATTTACACTACTGACCTTCTTTACTAAGTCGTTTCCCTGGGACTTCAAGTCCTGGAACTGTTGCTCTTTGGTCGGCACCGAAGGTTTTGGACTCGGACCCGGACCCATCTTCTCCTCCTTGGTAGGTGTCGGTGAGGCCTTGGTGCCCTTGGCTTTGGAAGACGACGATGATGATGATGATGATGGCACATTCTCAGGGTCAGGGGGATTCCCCTGGGTGGTGTTGATGCCCGCATTTTGACTAGGGGGCGGGGCGGTGTTGGTGGCAGAACTACTGGTGGTGGTGGTTTGAGATGTAGGCACGGCATTAAGGACGGACTGGGGGTCAGGCACTGAGGTGGATGCCTGGGGCGTAGTAGTGGGGGTGGGGGTTGGCCCTTTCAAGCTGGAGGTGGTCGTGGTGGCCGGCTGAGTGGGGGTGGGCATGGTGTAGGTTGGCCACGGGGTGGTGGGGGCCTTGGGTTGTGATGGCAGTGTGTTCCTCCAGTCAGCACCGTGGAAGTCCTTTAACACGTTAGTCATCCTGTGAAAGAAAAGGACAATGGTAGTAGGAAATGTTGGATATCTCAAAGATTGATCAATCGTTATCTTGAATGTGTTGGTCTCTTTGAGCTTCTGTTCTAAAAATTTTGCCTCGAGATCAGCCGGGGATTAACATTCTTATCATGTAAAAAGCATTTGATAAAGCTTTTAAAATTGCTCACTAGTTGGCGAAGAGCGGAAACATGACTCTGTGGATCATAAGGTCTATCTGCTACATTTTTTTTCAATAACCAAACATGGACTAAATTGTTAGTTATCAAATTCTATATTCTATGGTATCACATTAGGTCACAATAAATAATATATTGGTTTGCGGTAACAGGAACCTGTAAACAATGGGTCGGAAGGTAGGGAAAATTATTTAAAACAAAAATTTCATGTTAAGAAATAAATTCGAGAATTCTCATAAAAAAAAATTCATTCAAAAAAAGTTACCCATGTTATGGTATCCGATAACATATTTTAAGGATTTTCCAGGAAAATCTTGTTAAGTTCTAACATGCACAGAAAAATATTTTATTTTTCTCTTAAGGCCATAAAATTGACCAAGTTGCAGCTGTTTCATCGGTTCGGTCGGGTTACCTGAAACATAAATTTCTCTTACACCTTACTTATTTAGAAGATATCTCAATAAAAAAAAAACATATATATGTGTGAACAATAAAGGTACATTTTCTCAGAAGAGTGATTCTCAGGATAGACCATTTTACCATAACATGGCCCTAATAAACCATATCATGGTAACTCATGAGAAAAATGACCCAGATTGCACATTTTATCTCAAAAAGGAAGCATCGTGGGAAAATTACGATATCATCAATAAAGATAGCCCCCTAATATCATTGAAGACATGAATTTATCTCAAGAAGTCAAAATTTCTAGTTGGATTGTTTTTTTACCATCACAAGGCACTTTCTTCATCTCACAAGACAAAATAATTACCATCATCAGCAAAAGTTTAAGACCACAAGAACATTTCCCATTAAACCATGTACAAAACAAAAACTAAAAACCATTGCTTCTTGAAGAGGTTAAGTCAATATTAATTATTAATTGCTCAAAGGGCAAGAGAAACTACTCCCACCAGCATCAATACCAGTGTTGTAGTCAAGACCAGGCCATCCGAGACCAAGACCAAGACCAGACACCCACCGAACCAAGATCATAAGACAAGAAAAAAGAGTCCGAGACCAAGACAGAAGTCCGAGATCCGAAGACCAGCACTTATCCGAACCTAAGAAACAAGACCAACGACCATGATTTCAATTAACACTAATGTGCCATGTTGTGACGGATAACGCAACTAACGTTTATCTACAGTCATTAACTGCCTACTGGCTTACACATTGCGCATCCAGTCTGTAAGTAGGATTGTTTTGAAAGTTTTCATAAAATCAACAGTTTGAAGAACATTAAAAATAATTCTTCATTGTTTCTATTTGTCACTAATGTAAAATGTCTCCCAAAGTTTAAGAAAAATCAGCTGCCAAAGATAATACGCATAGCTACAATTACACAACGACTGTGAAACAATTTAAATTGAAAAGAATACTTTGTCCCCATTGACACATTTGCCTGAGCTATTGACTGAAATACAGATCGAGAAAAAAAAACAAAAGCCGTTTAAATCTTATTTCTTTCATTCATTCAATGTTTTCTGTCATCTCGATTTTGATTTTCTTGTTATTTCTAATACACTTTCTATATCTTTTTTCCCTTGTTTCTCAGCTTTCTTCATTCATTCCTTTTCACCCTCTTTTTCTGTTTTAGCTTCCTTTCTATTGATTCTTTCCATGCACGTCTTATTTCATTCTATCCTTTTCTCCTTTCTTTCTTCTTTATTTGTTAATTCTTTGAATTCGTATTCTTTTATCTTTATTGGTTTTGTCTTTCTTTCTTTCTGCCCCCACTTTTTCCCTATCTTTCTTTCTCTTCTCTTTTTCTTTACTTTATCCTTTCTTTTTCTCTCTTCTTTGTCTTTTATCTATTTCTTTTTTTTTTTCTTTCCTCCTTTTCATTAATTAATTTTTCCTAATTCTGTCTTCTTCGCTTTTTCATTCTATATCTTTTTCATCATCTTAATGTCTTTATCTTATTTCCTTATGTTCTATCTCTTCTTTCTATTCTTACTCTTGGCCGTACCTTCCATTCATTTCCTTCCTTGTTTTATTCCTTTCTATTGCAATGTTCATTTTCCTTTCTCTTTTTTCTTACTCATTAGCCTTTCCCTTCCTTACTTCTTTTATTTGTCCTTTTTTTGTTCATTCTTATCTCTTTTCATATTCAATAAATTATTTTCCCTTTCATCTCTAACGCCTATCCCTCGTCTCCTTCCTTTCTCCTTTTCTCATTTATCCTTTCTCTTTTCTTGTTTTTCTCTTCTCTCTTCTTCATTTGAGCTTTTTCTTCTCCTTCCTTACTGTCTTTGTTCTTTCCTTCCTTTCATTCACGATGTCTTTTTCCTTCTCTCTAGTCTGTTTTATTAAAATTTCTTTGTCTCCACTTCTGATGTCATACTCTTCTTTTCTATTTTTTCCTTCTTGTTTTCAAGTCTCTTCTTGTATTGATTCCTAATTATTTCTTTTCTTATCTTTTCCGTTTGACTCATCTATTCTCCAATCTCTTCCGGTTTTTTTTCTTTCTGTCTTTCTTGTTACTTTTTCTCCGCGTTACTTTTTCATGTTTGAGCTGTTCATTCCATATTTTTGGTTTCTAAGAGGAATGACCAAATATATGCGTAAGATCATTGGCGTTCTTGCTGTAGAAATCTGTGATAAACTGTTTGAATCGCGACTCGGACGTTTGAAACGGCCCTATAGTACATGCAGCAAAATTGAGTTTGTATTAACAATAAAGATTTTATTAAAAGTCATATATTGCTGTCTCGGCGGTCCAGCCAAAAATCCGAGACAGAAGGTATTCGAGACGCGAAGACGCAAGCACCAAGACCCAGAGGGTTCGAGACCGAGACGAGATAGAAGCATGTGGTCTCGAACTGGTCTCGAGACAAGACCAGTCTCGAGACCATTCCAACACTAGATCAATACTTTTAAAGGCAGATTTACTTTAAACTCTGAGAAAGAACTTGACAAACCTTGTGCAGAACTGTGATGACCATACAGTACCAAGGCCTTGTAATTACTGTGGAAGATTCTTCAAGTTCTTGCACAAAAATCTATGTAATCTGCCTTCAATGGGGACTGATGTCTATCTTGTGCCCTTTGAGCTATGACATTGAACCCAACTTGCCCTTCAACATCTTCACGAAGCTAGTTTTGAGCTTTGGTTTTCAACATGGTTTAACGGAGCATATTCTTGTGGGCTGAAACTTTTGCTTATGATGGTATTGCATAATTTCAGGCTGACATGCTTACCTGCTGGCACCATTCTGGGCGGTGACGTTGTAAGGGTCAAAGTTCATGGCCGACTTGTAATCAACGTAAGCGTGTCCATACCTGTCAATCAATGTCAAGAAAGACACACCCATGAATCCTGATGATGATACATGTATTAACACAAAGGCTGGTAATCTTGTAAGTGGACTAACTTTAATAGTCCCCTGACTAACTCTGGAATGTTAGTGGCCTGTTTTATGGAACACTACTCACAACAATATTTATTACACATTTGGTGCATTAATAACTAACAACCATGAAATTCATGTCATTTGGCACTATTTTTTTTTCACTGTATTACAAATTATAATAATTAAACATGAAATGAATGCTTGGCGACTTACATTCCAGAGTTAGTCAGGGGACTAACTTAGTCCACTTTCGAGAATACCAGCAAATGACCTTAGGAAGTAAATTGTCATGTAGAAAGGCCTTTAGCATCATAGACATAGGGGGAATCACATGCTTGGGGGCATTTGAAAACGCCTAAAGAACCAAATGAGTTGAGACGTATACCAAATTATACACAAAGTGGACAAATTTTCAAAAATATGAAAATTCTATAGATCATTACCAAATAGATCATCATCAAATTGGTAACATTTTGTATCATTGTGAGCAACTCCCCATTTCTTCTGTACACAAAATATTGCTAAATTTTCATTTTCGTGAACGTTTAGGCCTCAACGCATGTACTTCACATAGATAATCACTTAGAAAAAACAAGGTGGTTCGCGAACCACGAGTCTCGCCTGATTTCGCGATCAATAAAACATGCAATATGACCTTTTGACCCCTAGATGACCTTCGATCTCTCCATCCTCATCAACCAAACATGTGGTATTTCCCACTGATCGTTTGATCCGAGTTTGAACAAAATTGATGTAGAAATACACCTGACCTTTTGACCTCTACATAACCTTTGACCTCATCATCCTCATCAACACACATGTGGTATTACCCAACGATCATTTGTACCAAGTGTGAACAAAATTGATGCAGAAATAAAGAAATGAGAGCAAGTTGAACAAAAACTTTAACATTTTTGTAACAGACCAACAGACTAACAGACCAACAGACCGACAGGAAAAGTGATTACTAGGTCTCTGCCGAACTTCGTTCAGGCGAGACAAAAAAGCGGTCGCCAAATTGGGCACTCATATTGTTAATGATGTAATCTACAGGAGTGCTTGATTAGGGTGACCCTACATTTGCTCCAGCGACAATTGCTCCGGTGTCAATATCTCAGAAGACAAAGGGTTCAGGTTAGGGTTGCCATTGGCTTTCTAGTTCAGAATAGGGTTAGGGTTAGAGTTAGAGTTACGGTTAGGGTTTGGGGTTAGGGTTTAGGTCAGGGTTAGTGCATGAAATAATCGTTGGAGCAATTGTCGCTGGAGCAAATGTCATGGAACCCTTAATTAGAGTTCTAAAAGTCATATGTAATAGATAATTAATTCTGCAAATTCAAGCATAAAATTTGTTTTTGGTCCCCCAAGCCTTTTTAAAGAGGTCAAGGAATATGTAGTTACACATAACAACATTATTTCACTAGGACTTACTTCTCCATCGTTTCATATGCCTGTGCCCTCTTCAAGTAAATCTTGACGTTGTTGGGATTGAGTTCTAGCGATGTCTTACAGTCTTCTATACACTCCTTGCTCTTTCCAGTTCTGAGATGACATGACGCTCGGTTAGAATACAGGACCGCCAGGTCCACAGGGTACGTCGCTTTATCTGTACCAGAGGAGTGGGATCGAAGTAAGGTCATCAATTTACTTTCTTATGGATAACACACTTTGCAGGGCTTGACAAACCTGGGTGCCCGAGTGCCTGAGGCACCAGAAAATCGGGGTCGGGCACTTAGAAAAAAACAAGAACCTGCCCGATCGGGCAGTGCCTTGTTTTTTTTGGCAATGATCGATTGATAAAAACAACTTGTGTCTGGATTGGGCACTTGGATTTTACTGTCAGACACTTGAAATAAAATTCAAGTGCCCGACTGGGCAGGCAATAAAAATGTTTTTGTTGAGGCCTACTATGTACAGTATTAACAGAAAAAACAAACATCTCAGGAAATAGGTAGCAAATGCATGTACAACACAATGAAATTTTGCTTAAAATATGCTTTTCAATGATTCCAGTGTTGGTGATTTTTATTTTTTTATCTGCGCAAAAAAAAATTAAACTGACTTCAAAATACATTAAATATATTTTAATCTATGTAATTTTACTTTATTCACCTTTATCATTTTAATCATAGTATGTGTTTTATCATTTTCAAAACATAGACTGAATTGAAGTAAATTTAATTTCTTATTTCATTTTAGTTATTTTGTCATTTTATTCAGTTATAGATTGTATATGCTGAAGATTTTGAGGTATTTTTTCCTGCAAATTCCATAAGTAATGAACTATGAAAATGTTCATACACTTCCTGATAAATGAAAATGCAATAAAATTGCAAAAATAAACTCTTATGAATTCTGCATCATGGTACATACAATACTTATGTATTTGTTTGTGTGCTTATTTAATTTCACTTTGATTTAATTTTAATCTTGTTGAATTTTTAAATCAGATTTTTAATTCAATTTTCATTTGTTGTTGTTTTTTGAGGGTGGGGAGGGGGGCAAAAGGGTTTACAACTTTACCAGTGTAAGGACATGTACCCACCTTGCACAAGCTTGTCAATGGCCTTAGAGTACTTCTCACTGGCATTCTCATACTGCCCAGCCTTGAAGAACTCATTACCCCTGTCTTTCAGGAAGACCACAGAATCGGGTATTGGCGGGGTCGGCTTTGGCGGCTCTGGTGCTTTCGTTACTACCTCTTCTTTCGCTTTCTCAGGCTCAATAGCTGCAGCGGTGCCCTCGCTTGATGATACCTGATCGTCTTTCGCCCCTTCTTCGTTATTGGGCGAGGCACCGCCAATGGGCTTAGCAGGAGGATTGTGTGCCTGTTTCGGTTTGCTGCTTGCACCCCCATCCGTTTCGCTCTCCCCATGGACGACATCATCGCTGAGCGTATCACCGTTATCTTCGTGACCTTTGACCTCATTCTCCTGCGGTTGTACACCAGCAGTCGCATCCTTAGCTTTATGTTTCCCTTTCTTCTTGGAAACCCCATCGGAAGTCGGTTTGCCGCCCCCTGCTGTTTTCTTGCCATCCTGCTGAGATTTTGTTGCACCCTTGTTCTTGGCATTTTTGTCTGAGAGGGTGTTCTCCCGACCTTTGACCTCCACCGTCTCTTCCTCGTCGCTGTCATCCCCCTCGACCTCTTCTATGACTAGCCTCCTGCCCCCAGACTTCTGCCTGGTGTTTCCGTTCTGCAGCGGCTTGGATTTGGAAGTGGCGTCTGCTTCAGCTTCTTGGCACAACTCATCCGATGCATTTTTCTGGTTTGGCTCATTTTTACTTTTTCTTTTCTCCATCTTGTTTTTGATGTCATTCACGAGGTCCTTTCAATCAAAAACAAATGAATTAAAATTTGAAATGTAGTGGGTCTCTTTATCCATTCTTAAAAATTCAACATTGAGTAAATACAATGGATTATTAGAAGAAACTACCATTTACGAACATTTAGCACAATATAGGAGCTAAAAACTCATTTATTTACAGTTCGGCCTCGATTAACCGGCGATGTTGGGACCAGCAGTCATCCGGATAAGTGATATGGCCGGATAAGAGAGATAATGTACAAACACAGTCTACTAGGGGGAGTTAATACCTGTCATAAGTTATAGTATTACAACCCACACCCATGTGCAAATTGCAACAGACCACACAAGTGTTACTGTATTTACTTTTCCCCCAATACCCAGCAGGTTTATGTGTACACTTCTGATAAAGGTGGCAATTACAGGCAATGACTGATAAGTCCATTGTACGGATAATGGAGAGAGCCGGTTAACTGATGGCCGTATAACCGAGGCCGAACTGTAGTAAATTTTGAATTGATTTATTGTTCAGCTGACATCAAAATGACTAGTCTGCCTTGCGACCCTTGCATTGTATGGGTGTTTATTTAAATGACATTTATTTCAAATTGCAAATGTATACCATATATATGCATTCTTGATACATGACAAATGTTATGCAATAGTCTCAAGCAGATTAATATCAATAAACCAATAAATGAATACTGAAATAATGCTACTGAATATAATCTTTGTATTCAAAAGCCAAGGAGTAATCATTTTAAGCGAACAGATTCTTACAGAGGTGGTATGAATTTCAATGTACTTCCAATGAATACCAAAAAATCCCCCAGGTTAAAATAAATACATTTAAAGAGCACTAAAAAAAAAGAATGCCATTTATGTACAATACAACATAGCAATGATTTATTCACTTCTCTTTTATTTTGGATTTACTTTTTAATGATTTATATTAAGTAAGCCTTTTTATTGTAAGTGACTTTTAATACAGGTATATAGATGAAATCTGTTTCTGTCATTTTAATTGTATATATTATACTTACGGTAACTGTGTTTACTTTTTGTTTTCAGTAAATTTGACTGATCGTGTAGATATTTAATGTAACAAGGTATTTTACTGCAGTTTGTAGTTCATAGTTCATTGTTCGAAGTTTGTTTTTCTCTTTGTGATAATCATTGTATATATTAACAATTTGTTGGTTTGATTTGATTTTGATTTACAGTGGACCCTCTTGAAAAACAGCTTTTTTGCTCGCTGAATGAAGCTATCCAGCCGTATGTTTTATTTGCTTTGATATTCATGGAAATAAATACTGTACCACACCATACAAATTGAGTCAGTTCAGTGAGGTCGAGACACAGGCAGCATGGCTGGTGTTTTGTGCATTTTTCAAATTCAAGATATTTGCTAAATGAACTACACAATTCCACTGAAATATTTTGGGGCCTCCTTCAAGCATTACATCAGAATCAAAATACCTTGGAAAATAAAGGCAAAGAATCGTTTTATATCTCTTGGAATAACTTTGCATAAATTAAGTAGAATTGATGAATTTTAAAATTTTGTGGAAGCCCTATCAGTATCACCTAAAACGTAATCAAAATCTGTAAGTAAAAAAGTAAATTTGCAGATAATAAGTTCATTGATTATTGAATTCTTCACGGAAGTTTGGAAACCCCCGCCAAGTCCTATGTGCTCAATTTCATAATTGCATACAGCGCCTTGAGCACTCTTTTGAGTGGATATGTGAGCAATTCAAATAGACATTATTATTATTATTATCATATTATGGTGGAACAGTCAAACTTAAAAGTGGTCAAGAAATAACAAAGAGGAGGCAAAATTAACACTTTGTACATCAACACACATAACAAAATACATATACAGAGCATGTTTCATCACATCTCTCTCCTAAACAATATATACCTGCCCCTCCACCCCCCCCCGCCAAAAAAAAATCGAAGGCAGTATATTCTTCTTCATTCTACTACGTACCACTGCCTGCTTGTTTTGGGGTTCAACTTGTAAAACCTCCTCCAAATCTTTGAGTGCCGACTCGTAATTCTTGAGGGACTTCCTGGCCGTACCTCGTCGGAGTAATGCTGGACAAAAAGAAGAATGAAAGTGACAATACTACTGTCAAATGTTATATCAGGACAACTCACCACGAGGACAGCTCACCCAGAAGACCACTCCTCCCAAAGACAAATCCCACTGTGTATGGCTCCGACAAAGGACACCTCCCATGGGGACACTCCCCACGTGACAATTCCCCCACAGGATAACTCCCCTGGAGGACTACACTCATGGCCCAGAGGACAACTCCCCCAGAAGACCACTCCACCCAAAGACAACTCCCCCAGAGTATGGCTCCCGCAAAGGACAACTCCCATGACGACAACTCCTACCTGACAACTCTCCCAAAGGACAACTCCCTCGGAGGACAACTCCCCCAGATGACAGCTCCCACAGAGCACAATACCCCTGAAGACCAGGGTTGCCAGTTTGGGCTTTTTCCAGCCAAAAACACCAAATTTGGCCCTTTTTTGGCCTTTTTCACTAACACGTAAAAAAAATCATTATAAAACCCTATTTTCCAGGGATTTTTCAGTCAAATATGTGCCACAAGGATCAAAAAGCAGCGGTGCGTATGTATTTCACGTGAAAAATCTGGGCTGCGTGTAAACTGCGGCACTCAAATTTTCGGCTGCAGCAGAGGTTTCAAAGGTGTTATAAATTGATTACACATTATTTCTAACCAAATCTAGGCTATGCTGCGCGTAAAATGCATCAAATCCGAATTTGGCCTTTTTTCACTGAATTTGGCCGTTTGAGAATCGGAAAACCTGGCAACCCTGCTGAAGACAACTCCCCCAGAGGACAACTCCCATGAAGGACTACACTCATGGCCCAGAGGACAACTCCCCCAGAGTATGACTCTCACACAAAGGACAACCCATGAGGATGATCCCCACCAGACAACTTCCCCCAGGACAACTCCCCCAGAGGACAACTCACCCAGAGGATGGCTCTCACAGAGAACAAATCCCCTAGGACAATTCCCCTGGAGGTCAACTCCACTGAGGACAACTCTCACCTGACAACTTCCTCTGAGGACAGCTCCCCCAGAGGACAGCTCCCACAGAGGACAACTCCCCCACAGACAACTCCCCCAGGGGATGGCTCTCATGGAGGACAATTCCCCCAAGGACAATTCCCCTGGAGGTCAACTCCCCTGAGAAGTCCTCTTGGCGAGTTGTCCTGATATAAAAATAATGTTACACCTGAAACACATATATTATATTCAAACATATTACAGTAATTATACTCTATCATGCAAATATCTTATCAACCTTTTCTGTACCACTGTAACAACACTAATTAGACTTGACATATAAAACTATAATTGTGGTTTTGGAAGGGTTAAACGCTTGACACAAATGTTTCAAAGCAATATCGCATGACACCATACATTCTCTGAACCTACATGTACTCACATTTGATAACAAAACAGCCCCCCAAAAACAAAAAAACAAAATATTGAAAATGTTTCGCCCATAATACAGAACCGGTTCATATACTACGGAATATAACAAAATATTTATTTTTTTTTATTTGACATGTGTTAGACAGGTCTAATCTCTTATTGAATTTATACACTCATCTATGAATCGCATCTGTATTTGCCAATAATCACATCTCGTGACGTCACATGGCCACCTGTTGCACAATCACGTCAGTGTACAAACACAGGGGGAATCCCCACACCTGGAAATACCCACAGATTGGAATGCAGGAAAAGGAAGGAGTATTAGTCTTGTTTGCAGACCCTAACTGTCTATTGTTCTTCATAAAGAGGGCACACTGCTTCCAATATTCATCTAAGTAATACGATAAGCTTATATAATCATTGGTGAGGAATAATTTGAAGAATTTTTGGTAAAACAGGAAAAACTTTTTTTTGTAATTAAGGACAGGAACAAGTAAGTTAGCAATAATAGTAGGTCTCATGTGTAGACTACACATAATGGGGAAATCCACTGTATTATGTTCTTCCTGTGATAATATGTATACCAGTAAAATAAACACTTACATGTACATTCAAGGATGATGTTATATCACAATTTGAAATGGTTATATTGGACATCGTGGAAGCCCTATTTAGAAAATTGTCAAGCTTTGATATCTGATTTTCATGATAGTATTTGAATGAACAAATAGACACCCTGGAACACAAAAAGTTTGACAGTTATGCTGTCACTACCAAGATATGTACAGATAAATATCAGCACATGAATTCATGTCCTGTGGACAAAAATTCTATAACACAGCAGTCTATGGGGGAAAACTAGAATGGTTGCTCACTGATTTTCACTTTTTAAGGTACTTAATGATCATTTTGAACCAAAAGTTTTAAGAGCTTCATTTTTATTCCGTAATAGCGACACTAGTAGCATGTACTGTACCTCTGGCCATAATCAATGTCTTACCTTTGATATTGGATGGCTCCAGTTCCAACACTTTTGTGCAGTCTTCAACAGCACCCTCAAACTGAGCAGTCTTTATTCCTTTAAATAAAGAAACAAAGGAAATAAATAAATTCATCAATTCATTTCATTTTTATTTATTATCAATTAATAAACACACTACCAAACATGGATAAAGGTGTTTTTAATATTACAAATACGCCTGTAAATGCTGTACCAAAAAAGTTTAACCGACCACTTACCTCATTTATCTGGCAACCTCATTTTACTGGCAATGATCTCTTTAGTGTAATTTTATGTGGTTTTTTCCCCCCTCTGTAGTGTATATTAACCTAAAAATTCTAACCAAAGCAGTGAAATTTCTATTTCAATTCATTTTCATTTCATACTATGGAACACAATCACCGTAAGTTACAAACAAGGTTCTAGACAGTCTGGTTAGCCACTTAACTATAATTCAATTAATTCCCCACTCTCCCCCCCCCCTTCCGCTTTTCCTAACCACTCCTCCTCCATAAGGTCAAAAGATTGCAATCATTAAGTCACTACAGGAATATTTACTCACTTGCAAGTGATCGGTTATTGAATGCTGGAGCAGATTCAACAACAGAGAGGCTACGGGAGTAGTAATGGATAGCCTCCGTGTAGTCTCCCGCACGAAATGCCTGGAAAAGAAAAGAGAGCGCTGAATAATAATTCTTTGAAAAAGAACATCTTGTTATGAGCAGAAGCGATGACTTAAAATTGGTTTGAAAATATGTGGGGATGATAGCCAAACTATAATTCAGTGCAACTGTAGCTCTTCTATTGGTAGAAACAACTAGCTGGATCTGGTTCAGTCATTGTCCACACATACTTCCAAACACAGTCACATCACACTTCTTAGAAAGATGATGAAATTTTCTTCAACTTTTTGTACAACAACTTTTATTCCCAGGCCAATGGAGAGAGATATGAACAGATGAATAGATTTAAAGGCATTGTATAACAATGTTTCCAGTTTAAAAAATCTGAGCTACATGATTCCCCATGCTACCAGTGTCTCTGATACGGTCTAAAAATGAAGCCCTGAAAAAATTGCAGTTTAAAACGATCATTAGGTGCTTTAAAAAGGTGAAAATCTTTGGGAGACCATTCCATCTTTCCTCCATAGACTGCTGTGTTGCAGAATTTCCTATCGGCTGAGAATAATTAATGTGCCAATTTGTATCTGTAAATGTTTTACTAACGACAGCATAACTGTCAGAACTTTTGTGTTCTAGGGTGTTTATTTGTCCATTCAAACACTGTCAGATATGTCAGATAGCAAAGTTAGACAATTTTTAATCAGGGTCTTCCTCAGTGTTGTATAGTGTCTTTAGAACTTGCTTAGCAGTCAGCACAAATTGCAAACAAAAACAAACCACATTTACATGGACCACCCAAGGATATAATCTCTTGGCCCGTAAGATTTAATGCAGCCAGCCCAAATTATGAGTGAACTGAGAAGGAAAGCCATTTAATGTTTATCTTTCAAACTGAAATCACTGCCACTTCACAGACAATATTTATAGTAAAATACCAGTTATAATATTAGGCTGCATTAAATACACCCTGGGTTATAACCTACTTATGTTGAAATATAATATGCACTGACAATGACAAATTATGAATAACTCTTTGTTTACACATGTCATGCATACTTAGGTTAGACCAGAACTTCCTACATTTCAACTTAAATATTCCTTTGAGAAAAAAACAGGTAAGATATGACAACGAAACTTGGTACAATCCACTACGTGAGTGTAATGTTGCAAAATCTGTAGCAAAAAATAATCAAATCTCACCTCATTCCCTTTATCTTTCTCCCTGTTTGCCACAAGCTCTCTTTCTCGATCTGACATTCCTGTACAAAGGCGAAAAAAAAAATGAGCATATATTATGTGAGCAACTTACAGGAACATCGCCCAATAAAAGTAACTATGTTTAACTTATTGTTAGTCACATTATAATATCTTGTAATATCTTCTCTAATTGCTAACCCTCATTCTCAATGAAGTTAACGGAAATAGCACAATTGATGATGATCATCCACACACATCTTGCAAGTGGCAGCATAACTTTCCACTGATCTATTCCTATGACTTTCATAGTTTGATTCAAAATATTTTATCATCAAACTGGAATTCCTCTTGAATGAAGCAACGGTACATCTGACCCTGAGGTCTCAGTCTAGGTCTTGGTTATAAAGATCTTGGGTCTTAAAAGAGATAGTCTGAGTCTCGAAAGAAAGGTCTCAGTTTCGATCTCAAGGAGAAAGTCTCAGTCACGGTCTTGGATCCTCAGGTCTCCGTGGGAAAGTCTCAGTCATGGTCTCAGATCTTTAGGTCTCGATTTCAACACTGGAGGCAACATCTTACCACTGGTATCGATTTGGTCCTTGGACCCAACTGATCGGGATTTGGCCAGTTTCTCCGCAGCTTTCTTCACATCTTCCTCTCCATCCTTGTTATCAATCTTCTCTGCCTCAGCCTCAGCATCAAACTTATCCCAGGCCTGGAAGTCAGAACCTTTGATCCTTTCCTTGGATGGTTTGCCCCACTCTGTGGATTCGGCGTTCTGGGGACAGTAATGTAGAACGCAAATTTAAATGGTTATATTTGAATCATGACAACTCCCCGGGGGACAACTCCCTTGGAGGACGACTTCCCTACAGGACAACTCGGATTTTTTAAAACATAGGGCCTGGATATTGGAAACACTGATCCAGTCCCTTGGATGGTTTGCCCCACTCCGTGCATTCGGTGTTCTCGGGACAGTAATATGGAACACAGATTTAAAGCATTATATTTGACTCTGGAGAACTCCTCCAGGGAACAACTTCCTTACAGGACGACTTCCCTACAAGACAACTCAGATTTTTTTAACACAGGGCCTAGAAGTCGGAACCTTCGATCTGCTCCTTGGATGGTTTGTCCCACTCCGTGGATTCAGCGTTCTGGGGACAGTAGAAATGAATTTTCATATTTCTACAAAGTTTTAATTAGTAAGCTCTTAGCTTTCAAATGATATCTTGTTAAAATTGGACCATTCTAACCCCTTCAAAAAGTGATTGAAATAAGGGAGAGTTAATAGGAGGTGTGGTTTCACAGAAAAGGGAAAAAGGAGGATTTAAAGACTATGTTCAATCTGGTGCGCCATGCAGAAGCACATGTCCGAATAAAATGTGGTCTAGAAAAACTGCTAATACCTAGGTTTTTGGTTTTATTTTAACCCTTACTGTACTGGGCTATTTGGCTCCATGAAAATACGTACGGGGGGGGGGGGGCCTCGGAGGCCCCCCTTATGATCTCGGCCGTCGACTGCGCGATCGCGACGAAAATCGGCACGCACGTCACCTGCCACGTACTCTACAAAATTGTATTGTTATTTTTTACAAAAATAATGTCGTTTGATTAATTATGCTAATTTATGCGTGATTTTTGAGTAAAATCAGTCTTTTTGCTCTAAATCATTAAATAAAGCTCCAAATTTGCTAATTTTTGGTCTGGATACTCTTTGTAGTGTTTTTAGCAAATGTACCACCAAAAATTTACGATATCTAAACTTATTCCTTATGTATTTTATCGTTTTTTCAATTTCTTATGTATTTCTCTGTTTTTTTGACCTTTTGTTTTTCATTGTTGGAAATTGGAAATTTGTCGGCGACACTGTTGCGATCATAAATTGCATAAAATTTATCAAATTGAATGAGTATTAGCAAAAATATTCATACATTTATGATTTTTGGCTGAAAACACAATTTGTATTGAAATTGTACATGAATTCACGTTTTTGAGCAATTTTTGGTGCTACATGCACATACAAAATTATGCGTAACTCCGGAACCATGTACCCGGACGTCGTAAAAATGGTCTTAAACGATGCAGGAGATTCGAAGGAAAAAAGTGACGAAACGTCGCGGCGATAGCTTTTCCCATTGCGGGTATATCGTGCAAATCGTCGAGGGGGGGGGGCCTCCCAGGCCCCCCTCCAGTGCAGTTAGGGTTAAGTTACAAAATTTTGACTGTAGGTATAGAAAAGATTACTCTTTCAGATGAGACAAACTTCAGAAATTTGAGTTGGTCAAACCAAATGACACATTTTAGTCTATTACAAAAAATTTAATCTGCAACTTATTGTTGGTTTGGAGCTGAGCGGTCACATATGATTGTGACTCGTACAGTAGTGCCTTACACTGTGAAAGGTTGTAAACTGTTATTTTTGCAAAGTTATTTGTGTGAATGACAGTCTCATAGACATATTTGCAAGTTGTTACTTTCGTGAATGACTATCATGTACTTCCATGAACATGTCTTGTCCACACATGCACACACAAACACCACTACATGCGAATAATAGTATACTACAGAGTGATGAGAATGATGTGTGGTGTGAAGCTGATGGACAGGAAAAAGACTGAAAATTTGATGCAGATGCTGGGTTCGGACGACGCGGTGGATCAGATGGCAAAGGCACATAGAGTATGGACATGTGTCGAGGAGGGATGTTGATCATGTTTTGAGAAGGACGCTTGAGTTTGAGGTGGTTGGTCAGAGGGGAAGGGGGCGACCGAAGAAGACATGGAAGAAGCAAGAGGTTTAGGAGAGTAGGAGGGTTAGATTGAGGGAGGATGCACCAAATAGAGTAAAGTGGAGGGAGGGGTAAGGGCAATTTCTATGAGTGCGAGGTAAATCCGGCCACCCCCGCACTCGGGAACTAAACCGGATTTAAAATGGATTACTACTACTATACACAATTATGACAAAAAAATACTGCACCAGTACAAGAAGACTCACTCGTCCTTGCTACACACTAGTATCTCCGGTGTTTACCTGTCCATTCAAATACTATCATGTGGGTCAAAATTTAACCCTATATTAACTGGGGGGGGGGGGTCCATTTGAAAAACCTGGTCTGAAATAGCGCCATTAAAATTAGCCTTTTGACAAGGCTCTCTCGCTGTATTACGGGCGAGCAAAGCGAGCCCAGCCGAGCGCGTAGCGCGTGGGCCTTTTGAGATCTGATTCCAATTCTTTTGTTAGACCTTTGAATTACCGAACCAATCAGCGTGTGTATCTACTTGATCCTACGTTGAATGTGCAATCATACTATAGGACCATGTTCGTAACACGAAACGATCTGGAAGCGTTCACTATTTCGTTAGGCGAAATGATTCACAAACGCAGATTTTTGCACACCAAATTGGACCTTATACGAAACAAAATTTAAAGAAAAATGCTTCAAATACTCTGTTCTAACAATGAACGTGTACTAATTTGGTGTTTGATGGTATAATGTATTGTAATAATCAACACTGAAGGAATTTCTTTCAACCCAACGAATAGTTGACAAGGCCAAGACAGGGGATCGTAGCGCGTAATTTCATTGGTTGATTCGAACAGAGATCGGTCGTTCCTGTGGTCATGAATAATAATTACTTTTCGGATGCCAAGCAGATCTCAAAAGGCCCTCGCGCTGGCGTGCTCGGCTGGCTCGCTTCGCTCGCCGATTACAGCGAGAGGGCCATGTCAAAAGGCTAAGTTAAAATAGGGTTAAAGCCCAAGTTTAGTTTTGGAGATTTTTTGTTATTTGAAAGCTTTATGCCCAAAGTCATAACCCTGCAATAATAGAGTTCTGAATGTCTTTAGTTTTTATATGAATTATGAAAATGTTGGGGGGGGACCCCCCGACATTTTTGACCATATTTTTACATTATAGCATCCAAGGGTTAATAAGCGTTAAGGTTATATGAGTATATACCTCATCTGAAAGGCAGAGACTCTGCTCTTCAGAATGAGGTTATACCTCATATAACCTTAACAGCTTTATTAACCCTTTGGATGCATATAATGTTAAAAATATGGTCGCAAAAAATGTCGGGGGTCCCCCCTAGTCTGCAGGCACAGACTCTATTTTGGCACTACAATTTCACAGCACCTTGAACCAAGACTAATCTTGTTGACTAGGGCACGTTGTACGTAACAGCTATAACACAGGGTCTATGGAAGAAGTAGTCTGCAGCACAGATTGTTCCGACCCTGATTTGCGTAGCACGACGGACAAGGGTTTATGCCTGTAAACTAGGTCCCCCCCGACATTTCATAAATTCATATAAAAAAAACTAAAGACATTCAGAATCTATTATTGCAGGGTTATGACTTTGGGGCATAAAGCTTTCAAATTACAAAAAATCCCCAAAACTAAACTTGGGCTTTAAAGCTTGACAATTTTTTTAATGGGGCTTCAACGATGTTAAAAGAGATCCTTTTTCTCAACAGTTCAAGTGATCTGAAAGGTAAGATGCAGGATGGGATAACATGGAGGAATTATGTTCATGTTTCCCATGTTGGTACAGGCTAGCCTGTGTCACCCGACTAATTGTAGTAGTATTTTGTTTGTCACCTTTTTGCCTGCCGTGTCGATGGTACCCCTGTTGCGGACCGGGGGTAGGTTATCCTCCTCCTCCTCAGGGTGGGGGGATGTTGACTTCAGGATGTCCTCCTCCTTGGAGATATCTTGCATCCACTCCTGCATCAAGATGACCATTTTTTTTTTTTAAATGATGGTTTCATATTTCAGAACTACGGGGGGCGTTTAATAAGTAATGCCCCTGACCCACTTCCAGTTGTTTCATCTAGCTGAAATTTTGAAATTTTTACTTATTGAAACCCCTCATACCTTGGTACTACCTCTCTCCACCCAGGAGTATAAATGGGTACCTGGTAGGATGAGAATGACTTGGTTTCTCTGGCTTGATGCACCTCCCTGACAGCTTAGCTAGAAATACTCCCCACGGAGTGGAAATGGTGCACATCTTTGTGCAGGTTAAAAATGCATCCCAGTGACCAGGGTAATAAATATCCCAAGTGCATAGAGACTGATCTCGTCTGTATTATACACTATATAAGAATGGACTAGTAGGCCTATTATAATTAAAAGGAAGTAATTGACAAATCACTCAAATATTTGAGTTATTGGGTTTTTTTTATCTCCTAAGCATGCTGTATCTACAGACGAAATTTGGAGGAGAAATATTCATTCTATAGAAAGACGTTTTAAGTCAAAATGCTGTGAAATTGTATTGGAGCCATAGTAAATGACAGACACGAACTGCTCATTGATGAGAAATGAAACTTTTGTCACTGCTTTGTTTTGCCAAAGTATGGCAGATTCATTGCAAATGAACAATGCAAAAAGCATATTTCATTCCCTAAAAGACTCAATTATGATAACTGAAAGAATTTTCTTTCTTCTATTTTTGCATAAACATTGTTTCTAGAATGTTTTACAAGTATAAAACATACTACACCACAAGTTTGAATATTAAAATTACTCCTTGTATTTGATTGTTTTTGGACACTATGCATGTATTCCATTATGATTATGGTCTTTCATTTTTGTTTCTTTTTTATTTCTTCCGTGAAATTAATGGCATATCATCAACCCACCATTACCCCAAAGAAATAACACAAAATCCCCCGAGAAGTAATTTTCATAGGTTCCAAATAAAACACGTCCCCCAAAAAGACAAATTTTCAGTAATAAGCATTTAAGCAAAGGGCTGTGAGACTTTGTAAAAGAATGCTTGATCATCATCAATGATCTGGATGTAGCTATCGTTTCCGTGGGGGGGGGGGGGGGGTTAAAGTGTACCAATACCCTGAGTATATAATGTTTGTTATATATGTAGAATACACTTAAGGCATGCCTTCTGCAAAATATGAGAATTTTATTTCACTCCAATTTCTATCTATTAGAGTTTAAATGTAAATTTTAAAGAGTTTATCAAAGCAAAAATGACTTACAACAGACTAGTCGATCACCCGATTCTAACAATTGATCGATCGTGCTTTCAATATTTTTATACTTGTTCAACTAAAAAGATGCGTTTGATCAGCAGCTACAACAGCTGCATGCAGTACGTACTGCAATGCAGCCCCGGCACGGCCCGTACAGCAGGCCGGCCCACAGTCGGATCGAAAGTCAGTCAGCCATGCAGTGTGAAGACATCATGGGGAAAAATGCTGATTTTTTTATCATGACAAATGCAACAACAAAAAAGACAGTACCGACATGACAACGAGGTTTATAATCCTGAGCAGCATTTCAAGATTTCAAGAACTCCCCGCAATATCTTCCCAAAAATTGTCCTAAAGTTGTGCGAAGATTGGTGAGACTGCATTGTACATTGTGGGCCAATTAACATGGAAATCGCAATATTATTGTAAAACATACGCGTATAGCTAGAACGCGCACACATAAAAACTGGCGTTTACAGAGCAGAACTTGAACGCACGGAACAAAAGTGCCAAAATATTATGGAGATTATGATCCGATTTATCGAAAATGTATAATTTCAGGAGCTATCAGGAGCTGTTTATTCTACATATTATACTCCGGGTATTGAAACACTTTAAGTTAATTTGATTTACAAGGGTTTCTTACCGTGACATCACTTTTAACTTGTTTCCACTCATCCTTGCCTAAATCGTACTCAGTGGCAGGTCTACTCTCCTTTCGTAGTGATTTGCTGAAAAAAAACATAAAATAGATGTGTTTATACAAAAATAACACCGAGTTTAAAATAATGCTCATTCACAGGTTAAAGACACTACA
>JZLH01S0610845.1:0-16131 GCA_001188425.1 Eucidaris tribuloides
TTAAGTAATGTTGGACAGATTTTGATCTTCAAGTATGTATGCCAAAGGGTAAAGTTCACAATTCATTAAATATGCATATGTATGCTACATGTACCTGGCGAGAGGATGCTACGCTTTGCGTTGTCCTTGTTTGAAACTTGCACTTAATAGACTGGCAGAAGAATCTGAAAATATTGCTGCAATACTTTGATTTCATGTGAAAAAAACATTTTAGGGTAAAGATTCTTCTGCTGGGAACACATGCTAGGGCCTATCTGCTGGACATACATGTACAACAAATTTTCATGTAAATCATTTTGTTTATTTTGACCCTTTGTGGATTACGAGCTTTCTAAGCCTAGTACATCCCTCTTTTTTGCAGTACACATTTTTGATCTTCTTTTTTAAAATCTGAGATCAGATTTAGATCAAACTTATCAGGAATGATCTGTAGGATTTGGGGTTCCAAGGATCCTGAAATGTTACACCTGTACGGGGGGTGGGGGGGGTGGGGAGTCCAGGGGCAATTTAGGTTCCAAACATTTTCAGAAAATCCAAAAATACATTGTGTGTAGATACCCTTGTTGGTGGTTTTATCACAGATTTGTATGCCCCCGCCGACGAAGTCTCGAGGGGGCATTTAGCGTTGAACCTGTCCATCCGTCCGTCCATCTGTCCGTCCGTCCCCCTAATTAGTTTCCGCACAATGGCTTTAAAAACATTAGACGGATTTTAAACATTTTTGGTGTGTAGGCAGAACACACCAAAATACAGGTCAAGTTCGAATTCTAAGTCCACATGTCAAAGGTCAAAGGCCACAGCTCCTTACATGTGCAAATTGGTTTCTGCACAATAACTCCAAAAATATTTGATGATTTAAAAAAAATTTTGGTGTGTGGGTAGATGACACTAAAATACAGGTCAAGTTCGAATTTGGAGTCTGCAGGTCAAAGGTCACAGCTCATGTACATTGGTTTCCACATGATCAATAAGGAATGCTTACAGATCGCGTTAAGCAGGGGGCGTCCGTGTCCTGTGGACACAGCAAATTTCTAGTGTTCATGAAATTTCTATGTGCAGTGAAACCTGTCTATAGTGGCCACCCAAGGGAAACAAAATATATGGCCTTTATAGACAGGTGGCTGCTATCTATAGACAGGTTGTTCAACACATGATTTGTCTCCAGGAAAATCATTTTAGTGGCCACTATAGACAGGTTGGCCCTTATTCTTAGAGATTGGTGGCACTATTTAGTGACAGGTTTATGACCTGCTTATTTTGTGGCAATATTTTATTTGATAATGCAGTAAAAATCATATTTTATGCCTCTGCAACGAGTTGCCGGATGGCATTCATGTTTTCGCGGTTGATCCGTTCCGTGCTGTCCGTTCTGTCCTGTCCGTCCGTCCGTCCGTCCGTGACCGGCTCTCTTGTTATCGCTCGATAACTTGGAGAATCATGGTATTTATCGGATTATGATGTAACTAGCGACAAGTCCTTCCCATGCTACTATGATTGCACCATTTTGAACTGATTAGATTTTGAGCTGAAAGGTCAGAAGGTCTCACAAGGTTACACCGTTGTGCCTATTTTATATATATGTCGGATTTAGGATCTGTTACCTATATGTATAACTGTGGATACGGCAGTCAGTTATTTTTTCATGTTACTTTGTGAAAAATGTTTATGAGTGCACAATGTAACTTGATTAGATTTTGGTAGCTGAACACGGTCAAAAGTCAAAGGGTCACTGCCGCCTTTAAATAGTTGCATTTGGGCTCGTTCACGCGATTCTCACCCTCGGATGGAACGGTGTTAACTGGTCAGTATTGTCATGTAACTCATCTTGGGTGCAGAGTATGTATTTATCGAATTTGTGGCATCCAATGAATGATTAATTTTTGGAGTTTAACAAAAAAGGTGTCCGTGGATCAAAAGGGTTCCCAAAACGTGGTCTGCTTGGGACACTTACAATATCCCGCTCCCTGACTCCTTTGGGTGCTTCGTTACGCGATACACTCTGAGAGCGGCTGCTTCGGGATTTTGATGGTAACGTGTGTGATAGTCTGTCCCTCACTAACGGCACTCATATAAACTGATCTATGATTTTGTCTAGCTGGAAAGGTCGAACGGTCATAAATGTCACCAGGCCTAAAATATGCTCTGATTGAGGCCCTCGTTACCTACTGATTTACCTGAGAACGGCCCATTTCCATTGATTCTTTATGTTACTTGGGTGAAAAATGTATTATGAGGCAACAATGAACTGTTTATTAGATTTTTGGTGAGTCTGGAATGGGTCAAAGGGTCAAAGCGTCACCGGGCCCTTAGATTTTTGAAGTTACTTGCTGATTTTACTGAGTGGCTTGCGTTCTGGTTGTCATGTAACTTGTAGTGAAGTATGGATTATGAGGTGCACCTAATGAACAGATTAGTATTGGTGAGGGTTCTCAAAGCGTCACCGCGGCCTTAATAATATTGTCTGATTGGCGGCTCTTTTTACCACGATAACTTAAAAACGGCTGGTCGATTTTGAAATGTAACTGGCGTTGATTAGTATGTTGTTATTATAAGCATCAATGAACCTCCGATTAGATTTATTAGTGTTCAAACGGTCAAAGGTTTCAAGGTCATGGACTCTTTAATATGCTGTGATTTTGATAGCTTGAGCAATTCGGCCAGTCAGTGATATTTTATGTTTACCTTGGTCGATAGCTCATGTATTATGAGCGCTCACCAATATTCAACTGATCAGATTTTGTTGAGCCTGACCAAGGCAAAGTGTCAAAGGTCACCGTGGTCTCTTAAATATATTTCGCTCCTGATTTTGCGGCTCGATTACTGTGATAACTTAATAGTATGACTTTTATCTGGATTTTGATGTAACCCTCTGTGCGCAGATAGCTTTATTTTACTGATTTCGATTTTGGCTGTAAAGGAATGCAGAGTGAAGGTCCACAAGGGCCTCATGTTCCGAATGAGCCTTCATTCGCTCAGATATTATTTAAGAACTGCTTAAGATTGGATTCTTTTTCTGTAACTTTGCGTCAAGGGTCACCATGGGCTTATGTCATCTATATTGTCTTGCTACCATGGTAACTTGAAGCTTTCAAAATTACATCAATTTGCCGACTCGACGCGAGTGCCAGACTTGCCGGAGGCATACACCCATCGACTGCGCGCAGTCGAACTGCTCTCAGTTTAGAAAATGTCTTATTGTAATGGTATACTTTTATCTTCAACTTCTGTTCACAACTATTTTCTTCAACATGCATGTTGAAAAAGTTGTCACAGTTAAAGTTGACAATATCGTTGTGTGCTTGTACAAAGGCCGTTAACCATATGTTGTGTGCATAGGCAAAGGCTGTTTGCTGTATTCATTATGTATGATATTAGCGGCCTTTGCGTAGGCACACAACAATATGCTCCAAATGTTGCTGAATGTGACAATGTTTGTCGATACGCTAAGAGTTAAACAGTCCTCATAAGAATTGCGTCGGGTGACATTTTACCCAAGATTAGTTTTAATGGTTTATTGGAACATAAATGCGTGCCCTGATATTTACCCAAGTTAGTTTCTATGTTTAATTCAGGGCAAGGGGGTGGAATTCATTAGGTAAGGCATTGTTACAGCTTGCTCGTAATGATGTTGTTAAAACATGCTGACGCTTTGCGGTGGTAGTGTGCGTAAGCTGTAAATAGTTGATGCAGAAACTAGGTTACAAACATTTTCAGAAAAATCCCAAAATCCATTTCGTGTAGATTCCCGTGTTGGTTTTATCAAAGATTTTTTTCATAAGATTTTATGTGTGCTTGTGGACATCTAATGGAAATGAGTAAAATCATATTTTTATGCCTCCGCAACGAAGTTGCCGGAGGCATCATGTTTTCGGGTTGTCCATCCGTTACCGGATCTCGTTACCGCGAAAACTTAAAGAACCGCTAATCGAATTTTGATGTAACTTGGACCAAGTATGAACTATGAGGCACCAATGAACTGATTAGATTTTGGAGCTGAAAGGTCAAAGGTCACCGGGCCTAAAATACAGTCAACTCTGCATAAGCCGAAGTCGCATAAGTCGAATAATCGCCTAACTTGAAGGTCTTTACTGGGTCCCATTCCTTTATTTTCTATTGTTTTTAACCCCTTGTAAGTCCAATTTCATCTAAGTCGAAGCATTATCTTCAGTCCCAAGAAATTTGACTTAGGCAGAGTTGACTGTATGTGAGCCTGATCAATTAAAGTGAGCATTGGGGTAAAAAATTCATTTTTATATTCTTATGATGTAATCACTGCCAAATCTTTCATTGATATCTAAAGTTACTAAAATCCATATTTGTTTATTTGGTAAGGTCCGGAAAGCGACTGGAATGACTCACTTTCGAGTAGGGGTGTTGAACACTGATGTCACGGACGGACACTTTTGAGAAATATTGATTTGGTCCTATTTTGACAATCATTAGAATATTTTGAGTTTTGTTTGCAAGTAATCATGGATGAAACACCAGTTTGCTAAAATGCAGAAAAATATTGTGAAATACTTGAACAAGAATGGTCATACCCGCATTGTTCTATTCATGTTTATGTAAATTTGTCCGTCCGTGACAGAAAGAAAGTTTAAAAGTTTTTTGTTCTATTGCTGGAACAATGAACTTAAACCAAAACATGCTGAGCTATCTCACTAACAAAAGACCTATAATGTGTATGTATGAAACCCAGATTAATTAAATATTTATATACTAAATATGAATTTGAAAATATCACGGACGGACGAAATTTTTGTCACGGACGGACAAGTGCATTATACTGCAATGGTACATGTAGTGGATTTCTAATTCAGTGATTTTGTAAATGTGTTTTATCACTTTGGGGAGATATTTCATCACATAAATCCAATAAATGGTATTGTAATTCATAAATACACTCCCACATAACCCCCAACACACACTCACACACAAGTATTTTAATGCCCCCGCAGACAAAATCTTGAGGGGGCATTAAGCGTTGCACCTGTCCATCCGTCCTTCCCTTCATCCACCTAATTGGTTTCCGCACGATAACTTAAAAAATACTGGACGGATTTTAGATATTTTTGGTGTGTAGGTAGATCACATAAAAAAAAACAGGTTAAGTTCAAATTCGAAGTCCGCAAGTCAAAGGTCAAAGGTCACAGCTCATTATACATGCAGATTGGTTTCCGGATGATTAATTAATAAATATTTGATGGAATTTAAAATTTGTTGGTATGTAGGTAGCTGAGACTAAAATACAGGTCAAGTTCGAATTTGTAGTCGGCAAGTCAAAGGTCAAAGGTCACAGCTCATTATATATGCAAATTGGTTTTGGGGTGATAACTTGATAAATATTAGACAGAATTTAAAAAAAATTGGTATGTAGGTAGATGAAACTAAATACAAGTCAAGTTCAAGTTGGAGTCTGCAGGTCAAAGGTCAAAGGTCTCAGCCCATGCAAAATGGTTTCCCCACACTCAATAGAAATGCTTACTGACTGCATTATAGCTGGGGCATCTGTGTCCTGTGGAAACACAAAATTCCTAGTTTTTTCATCTTTTCAAGTTTATTAGAGATATGAGTACTGGAAGCTGGGCTGAAATATCAATTTCAATTGGG
Organism: Eucidaris tribuloides; assembly: GCA_001188425.1. Taxonomy (NCBI): domain Eukaryota; kingdom Metazoa; phylum Echinodermata; class Echinoidea; order Cidaroida; family Cidaridae; genus Eucidaris; species Eucidaris tribuloides. The sequence goes on from JZLH01S0610845.1 coordinate 5,611, forward strand.
ATAATGCCCATCTGTGACACAAAATGTCCGTCCGTGACACCAAATATCCGTCCGTGACACTGGAAATGTCCGTCCGTGACAAAACTTCTTGTCCTTCTAGTAAAAGTTACAGCTTGCTTCAAAATTACATACATATGTCAGGGAAGTCAACGTATTAGACTAACATCTGCAATGAAAAGAAATTGTCAGCGTTGTTTCGTTTAGATAGAAACAACAAAATATCATTGACAAGTGTAGAAACCCATTTCTATCCTGTCCGTCCGTGACATTGAATATTTAATGGATTCTATCTTTAGTAGGTAACCATGGCAACAAAATTCTATAAACATTTAACAATTTCAGTGATACTCTTCACAATGAACCATACACAAACTTGATAACTTTCACTACTTAATTTTTAGAAGCCTTTAAACTTTCAGAATTTGTTAAATGTCCGTCCGTGACAAACTGATCAGGCTCATGTCTGATTTGGGCTCGTTACCGCGATAACTTCAGAACGACCAGTCGGATTTTCATGTATCTGGGTGAAGTATGTATTGTGAGGCACCAATGAACTGATTAGATTTTGGAGCTGAAAGGTCAAAGGTCAAAGGTCACCGGGCCTAAAATATGTCTGATTTGGGCTCGTTACCACGATAACTTGAAAACGGCTGTTTGGATTTTGATGTAACTTTAATGAAGTATGTATTATAAGGCAACAATGAAATGATTAGATTTTGGAGCTGAAAGTTCAAAGGTCAAAGGTCATCGGGCCTAAAATATGTCTGATTTGGGTTGTTACTGCGATAACTTGAGAACGGCCATTCAGATTTTGATGTAACGTGGGTAAAGTATGTATTGTGAGGCACCAATGAACTGATTAGATTTTGGAGCTGAAAGATCAAAGGTCACTGGGTCTAAAATATGTCTGATTTGAGCTCATTACTGTGGTAACTTGAGTATGACTGGTCGGATTTTGATGTAACTTGGGAGAAGTATCTGATATAAGGCACTAATTTACTGATTCAATTTTGGAGTGGAAAAGTCAGAGGTCAAAGGTCACAAGGCCTCATGTCGGAATTGAGCTCATTGTCACAATAATTTAAGAACTGCTTATAAGATTTTACTGTAACTTGGTCAGAAGTCACATGGGCTTATTCATCTCCTTGGTCTTGCTACCATGGTAATTTGAAGCTTTTCAAATTACATCAATTGGATGGGAGTGCGGACTGCGGAGGCATACTCATCGACTGCGCGCAGTCGAACTGCTCTAGTTTCAAATCTTATTGGTATGGTATACTTTTATCTGAACAAATTTTGTTCACAACTATTTTCTTTGACATACATGTTAAAAAAGTTGACAATATTGTTGTGTGCCTATACAAAAGCTGTTAACTATAGTTGTCGCAGTTTGAAGTTGACAATATGCTCCAAATGTTGCCCAGTGTGACAATGTGACATTGTCCGCTCGACATGGTAAGAGTTAAACATTCCTCATAACAAAAGCGTCGGGTGACATTTTAGCCAAGATTAGTTTTAATGGTTTATTGGAACAGAAATGTGCGTCCTGATATTTACCCAGGTTAGTTTTCATGTTTAATTCAGGGTAATTTATGTGGAATTTATGAGGTGAGGCATTGTTGCAGCTTGCTCGTGATGATGTTGTAAAAACATGAGCTGACGCTTTGCGGTGGTAGTGTGCGTAAGCTGTGAATAGTTGATGCTGAAAATGCATTTGCCGGATTACTAGATTATTATCAACGCTAACGGATCATTATGACTTGATGGAAATCTAGGCTCTGAGAGGTTTCCTTCCTTGCAGGGGATTAAGCAGGCATGAATTAATTGTAATGTGATAAGTTTGACACTGCACAAAGCATGATGAAAAAAAGAGGATTTCTGAAGAAGTTGAGAAGCTTGGATGGCATACCTGGCTGCAGAGAAGGTGAAATTTATGCTCACTTAAAAAAACAAAAGAAAAAAAAAGATTTTTATTCATTCTATCACGAAACAGTTTTCTAAGGTAGTTTGTCCATCCATACAGCTTGAGTCTAAACAGATTAAAAAGGCTGGGGAGGGGGGCAGAATCCGCCCCCCCCCCTAGACGTTTGACGCAATATTTCTGCAACACGCAAAGCAGTTGCTGCGGTGTTTCATTACGGTTTTCCTCTCAAATCTCGCACATCTTGTAAGCCCAAATTTGCGACATCCGGGTATGCGGTTCCGAAGATACATAACATTTTGTACTTGCATGTCACCCCAAAAATCGCTCAAAAACGTGATTTTGTGTACAATTTAAAAAAAAATTGTGTTTTCAGCCAAAATTTATAAGTACAGGATTATTTTTACTTTTGCTCATTGAAATTAATTCATTTTGTGCTGTTTATGATCGCAAAAGTTTTCCCGACAAATTTCATAGAAAACACAATAGAAAACAAAAGGTTAAATAAACAAAGAAATACATAAGAAATTAAAAAAACAATAAAATACATACGAAATCAATTTTGATTCTGGATTTTTTTAAAGTTCATTTGTGTCTAGACAAAAATATTAAACCATTTTTTTTTTTAGCTTTCAAGATTGTGTCATTGATTTGCACGTCAAAAAACATCTAAATGAATGAAATCAGCTGAAATCATATCCAATGTGAAGATTAATGTAAATAAACACCTCTCATAGAGACTTGGGGTAAACTATTGAGTTTTGGTGAAAATCTGGATGTTTAAACTTCATCGTTTTTCAAATGACTTTGACTTCTTTTAAAAAAAATCTGTGACGTCGACGTGCACGGGCCATTCCAAAATTGTCCGATCAGCCGGTCGCGCGGAGGTAAGCCGTTTAACCAATCAGTGCGCTCCGCTGGTCTTGCGATGGTACACATAACCGCGATTCGCAATTTGAGCAAAATTTAAACTCACGGAAAGAACAACATTCTGGTAACATGTCTTTATTAGTTTTTCCTCATGAAACAACAAATTCATGACGTATGGATCTCAAACTTTCAACACACCATTTGTAAGTACTAAACTACCGTTTGGTATTGATAATGAAGGGAAGTAATGGACTTGATTTACAGCTTAATTCTGATTTTACGTAAAATTAGCATAATTAATTAATATGAAATTAATTCTGGGTAATTAACTGTACAGTCTTGTAGATTACGTGATAGGTGATGTGCATGCTGATTTTGTTGACGGCCGAGATCTATCGGGGGGGGCGGAATCACGACAACCCCCCCCCCCCCCACTTATATCATATCCAAAAAAGCCCAGCCTGACAAGGGTTAAATCTCATATTCCTCATCATAGAAGAAAGACCGCCAACATTGCTGAATTAAAAGGAAAATCCAACCTGACATCAAGTTGATCTTAATAAAAGCAGAAAAATGAGAGAAACATGAAGGTTTGGCGAAATCAATTAAAAAATAACAGAATTATGAATTTTTAAAGTTTTAATTTTGTGACGTCAAATGTGAGCAGCTTTCATCAACCCATTCAAGACACTTTGATTTTGCTTAAACATGCAATTTCCATAGACCTCCTGACAAGATATCTTGTGTGTAGTCTTTAATGGGTTAAAATCTACTTGCCGTCAGGCTGGAGTTTCCTACACAGCCTAACATTGTGGAGCTTCAAATTAAAAAATTGTCAAACTTTGATACCTGAGCTACATAGTAGTGTTTAAATGGACAAATGGAACACCCTCGAATACAAAAGTTTGGAAAGTTATGCTGCCACTGGCAAGATATGCATGAATAAACAATTTGTACTCACGTGGAGTACAAAATACCGGTAGCCTAGATCTACACACAGTTAGTCTATGGGAGGAAATGGGCAGGTGAATCTGGTCAACCTGAGCACTAAATAATCATTTTGAAATACAATTTTTTTCAGGACTTCATTTTTACACCTTATCAAAGACACTTGGAGCATGGAGGATTATGTAGCTCACATTTTTTAACTGTGGTCATTGTTAGCCGGTGGCTTTAAAATACATGTGCAAGCCTGCCCATTCTCAGCCCCTTCTCCCCCCCCCCCCCCTTTTAGGAAAATCCTAGTTCTACTGATGCACTCCATGAAGCTTTTGTCGGAACCTGTGTCGGGGGAGTATAAAAGAGATTTTTTAATGTATGTGCTTAGCTGAATGAAGTATGGATGATGATGATGATAATATGGCTGAAAAAAGTTATTGTATTATCTTGTCACTGATAAAAGTGCACAGAGCTAATCTTAGCTGTGGGTTGTTTTATGGTTTTCCTGTTGTCCTGGCTGCAGATTTATTCGGCGTCAAAACATTTGAATAAATCATGTTAGTGTAGGAGGATGTTAAAGCAAGTAAAGAAGAATGTCACACCAGTACTTATGCCATAATGAAATCTTAACTATGCCATAATCTTGAGTGTAGGAAATATGAGGGTTTTGAACTCTTATGCAACTATCCCTTCAGAGACATGATTTGAACCCTCTGTATATGTTTTGCAACTTTTAGAACTTTTTCTTTGAAGACTTAAACAACGTGTGATACCATATTTGGTAAAAGTGTAATGGGTTTTTAAAGAAATTAATTGATACCGACCTGTTATGTAATTTTTAACTTTACATTATGGTACAATATAGCTAGGAATAAGAAGTTATGCAACAAACTTTTGAATCAATAAGCTCCTCCCCTGTAGCTACTTTGGCTTTCTTGTTCCAATCGAGCCCTAATGAATAAAAATGAGGGGTTTTGTAAATTGATAAGTGTTTTACAGTGAAAGACTGGTAAAGATTACGGTGAACCTTAAAAATGATGGTGAAATTCTTGGCTATAATAATAAGATATACTGTATGTTACACTAAAAAAAAATACATATATTTTTTATGGGAAACTGTGACAATAATCACGGTTAATTACAGTAGTTTGTGGTAGACCCAATTGCACGGTATGCATTTTATGATCATAGACCACCAAAAGATTACAGTGACTTCTCTGGCAGTGAGTTGCCAGGAATTTACTATAAAACACTTTACGGTGAATTCCTGGCTACTCACTGCCAGAGATTTCCCAGAGATTTCACTGTATTTTTATTTAATTAACATGAAATGCTTATTTTTAACCCTAACGTAGGGGCGGGGGGGGGGGGGGGGGGGGCGGTGGAGCACCCCCCCCTCGACATTTCATGCAATATGTTCGCAACATGAAGAGTTTTCGCCGCGATGTTTCATGACTTTTTTCCTCCGAGTCTCCCGCCTCTTTTAAGACCAATTTGCAATGCCTGGGTACGCGGTTCCGAAGTTACGCATAATTTTGTACATGTATGTCGCACCAAAATTGCTCAAAAACGTGATTTTGTGTGCAATTTTAATACAAGTGTGTTTTCAGCCAAATGTCGTAAACGTATGAATTTTTTTGCTTTTGCCGATTCAAAGTACTTTATTTTATGCTGTTTATGATCACATGAGTGTCACCAACAAATTTCATTGAAAAAACAATGAAAAAGAAAAGGTCAAAAAAACAAATACATAAGAAATTGTAAAAGCAACAAAATGCATAAGAAATTGATCTGATATTAGAATGTTTTTCAAGTACATGTGCTAAGAACACCACAAAGGGTTTCTACACCAAAAAATAACACATTTGGAACTTTATTTAGTGAGTTAGAGCAAAAAGTATGATTTCACATATTAACCCATTGCCTCCGAGATTCTGAAAATCCCATAGAGTTGACACAGGATACATCCGGTTCCTGTAGCCAACAGGTTAATTATGCATAAATTAGCATAATTAACTAAAAACAATTTTCATGAAAAAATTAACCATACACTTATGTAGATTAGGTCGTGGGCAAGGTGCATGCCAATTTTCATCGCGATCGTGTGGCCGACGGTTGAGATCTCAAGGCGGGGGTGGGGGGGCCTGCGAGGCTTCACGGATCATCTGAATCATGAATTTTTCATTTCTTACGTCAAAATATTAGGAAGCTGAGGATTATGAGAGAAGGAAAGCTCTGGTTACCGGCATCCTCCAGGAGTACGGGGAAGCCCTCTTCAAGTCGATCGTCGAGGCTTGCGTCTTCTTCCTACCAGCTTACAGGATGCCTGATCACGCTGACGTCATCTTTCACATCATGCAGTTTGACAGGGAGGTAGGGCCTGTTAAAGCGGTTTTGGAAGCGAACCGTACCGTACCGTACTATGCCAACCCAATGCGTACCATGCCAGAGTGGTTCATTTGCGAGTGCTCAGGCAAAAATGTGGGAAGCGTACCTATGAGGTACAAATTTGGTATGCTTTACTCTTGAATCTGAGGGAATCACATGTTAAAGTATCATGGAATGCGTTCAGGTGCTTCTGGTGGTATGGTACGGTTCGCCTTGGTATGCTCTAGACCACATCGGGAGATGGTCCTTCGTGGCACGCTTCTGGAGCGGTACGGTACAGTTCGCTTTAGGAGTGTTCAGGTGCTTCCTCTGGCGTGGATCGGTATAGTACTGTTCGCTTTAGGGTAACGCTTGAACAGACCTGTAGAAACGACTGCCATGTTTCATCCTAGAGTACTGAAGTGTAATGTCACTCTGGTCCAGAAATATGTGTGAACATATTACCAGTATTATTACCATAATATTACCATCATATTATTACCAATAAGAAGGCTGCAGTTGCGTTGAGTTGTGATTTGGCTGTTGTCCCTCACAAATTTCTGAACCAGTTTGACATCATTACTTTTGCTCACTATTATCTTTAAAATAGTTAACCTACAGCATAGACATACCAAGGAGGAGGGGGGGGGGGTTTGGTGTTATGGGTGTTCAAATCCCCTCCCCTTTGCCACAGGGGGGGTGTTTAATACTCCTCTTTTTTGTCAAACACCCCTCTTTTTCATGGAAAACATCTCCTTTAGAAAAGATAAGTAGATAGTGATACCGATAACTGTGTGACCCTGATGACTTTTTTTTTGCTCGTTGCTTCACTTCGGGCCATGGGGTGAGTGATGTAATTGTCTGTGGAGTCTATTTGGATTTGATTGGTGCTTGTTTTCACAAAACCTGACTTTTCATTCGCAACATTTTTTTGTGAGGTGAAGATTTATGCACATCTTAACATTATAAATTATATATATAAGAGTTTTTAACGGCACATTAAAAACCCATATTTTTGTCCCATTCATTTCCATGTGCAATAATAACCATATTGAATGCAAGATCAAATTCCCCATAGGCTACTGTGCGACTTTGCCATTCAACATTATGCCATATTTTGTGCGGTCTCTGTTTACGTTAGCGTGAGCGCGTAATAACGAAGCGCGTTACTTTTACGCGATGAAGTGCACGATGGAATACGTGAAGTTTGCGCGATAAAGTGCGCTATGAATTGCGCACGTGAATTAGTGCATGAGTGTGAAATGCCGATACATTTATCAATAAAATTGCAAAAATTACAATGGATTCTCGTAATTTTTGCAAGTTTTATATATAATGATAATAATATTGGATTTCTTTCGTGGTATATCGTAAATATTGCATTCATCAACATACATATTGCACTCGTCTTCGACCCGTGCAATATGCATGGTTTCTGAATGCAATGTATACGATATTATACCACTCATGTGCATCCAATACTATAAATTATTTTAGCTTATTTGGGTGACAGGTTTATATCAGGGTGTGCAATTCACGGACACAATCCATAATTATGGATTTGAAAGGCGTACCTTATAGTAATTGGAAATTACATAAACCTGTGGGCTACTACAGTGATTTGCCACATAAAACTAGATCATAAACATGATTACATCCACCAACGGAGTAGGAGGAGGTATTGTGATCATGATATTTCTGTCTGTTTGCATGTTTGTTAAAGGCATTGTATAACAATGTTTCCACTTTAAAAAATCTGAGCTACATGATTCCCCATGCTACCAGTGTCTCTGATACGGTCTAAAAATGAAGCCCTGAAAAAATTGCAGTTTTAAACAATCATCATGTGCTTTAAAAAAGTGAAAATTATTGAGAGACCATTCCAGCTTTCCCCCATAAAGTGCTGTGTTGTAGAATTTTTCACAACTAAGAATTATTCATGTGCCAATCTTTTTCTGTACATATTTTACAAGTGACAGCATAAGTGCCTGAACTTTTGTGTTCTAGGGTGTTTATTTGTCCATTCAAACACTGTCAGATATGTCAGATAGCAAGGTTCAACAATTTTTTAAACGAGTCTTCCACAGTGTTATATAGCGTCTTTAACAGTCTCACAGGCACAATTTTACATCTTGCCCCATGAAATTTTTACACATGTCAGAAAGAAAAATGCTAGACCAAGTTTAGTTTTCAAGGTCAAAGGTCTTTTCAAGGTCACAGTCGAGCTAATCATTGTCAGGTCGTCCACAGATAGTAATTGAAAGGATAAGTCGTTCCATCTGTTAGGACAAGTAATAACTTCTATTTGTATAGCGCTTTTCATAACAAACAATTTCAATTTCAATTTCATTTTCATTTATTTCCTTTTTCAAAAACAAAAACAAAATCAATACAATTTTTGACAAAAACACATATATTTACACAGTGGTGGAGTCATATAAAGCTCAAAAAGGCTTTTTACAAATGACCCCTTTAACAAATATACGATAAAAACATTAAGACTACTATGAAAAAAAAATAGAAAAAATAACACAATGACAATTTAACATAAATACAATGAAGATGGGGAAACATATACCACATTCATAAATTATATTACATGATTGAGAATGCCAAAGAGGTGCTGTTTATATAATCGTTTGAACTGTTTTACTGTCTTACTTTCTTTAATTGAGATTTGTAGATTATTCCAGAGAACTTGACCATGATAAAATATTAAAGATTATGAAATAGATGTGTGATTAAATGGAATATGAATATTTTGAGAATTTCTTGTATTGTAGTTATGAAAAGAAGAATTTAAAGTAAAATACTCATTAAATACATCTGTAAGTGAGTTGTTACACATTTTAAACATAAATAGTGCCATTTCAAGCGATGTTAATTCATTAATATGCAGGATCTGCATTTTAGTAAAGAGGGGTATACTGGGGGATAAGTATGGAGAATGGGTTATCAAGCGAACTGCACGTTTTTGTAGTTTGTGAATTCGATCTATATTTCTTTTCGACGTAAAACATATATCAAAGTGCTTTACATTATACAGAAAATCAAACAAAAAACTTGCATGCGACAAACAAAAAGATACAAGATATTATAGCAGTTTAAGAACCAGGGAAAAAAATACACGGGGGCTTGGGGCGATTTCGCCCCCGAAATGGTAAAAGAGCCCCTAAAAATTGGAAAGGAGCCCCCGGAAATTGCCATAGGGTTCAAAACAAAAGAGAATCTGAAATAAGAAAAGTAGCCCCCGAGAAGAAAATTTTAATTTTTTCCCTGTTAAGAACTATGTTGAATATGCCTTCTCCATCAGATGTGTTTTTAATTTTGACCTGAACAAAGTAATATCAGTGTAGTCCCGGGTCAGAAAAACAACAACAACTACTACTCAACATTTGAGACATTATTTTTTTTTTCAAAGTTTTTGGGTGGTGGGGAGAGAAATGGTAACATTGGGTGATTTCAAGTTTTGGATTAGTGTTATTGTTAGTGTTAGTAGACGTCAAGAGCTGTTAAACCGAACTCCAACACTGCGACTCGGATTAATGGCCACTATCGATTCTGTAATCGATAGCTTAACACGAGTATTAACACGAGCGTGACGTCACATCCCTTGTTCGACGAACATGAAAACCGCGGAAAACCTGAAGAAATATTGTAATTTCTTTATGAAATTTAAACAATCGTACTACAAATGTAATACTGTCGGAAAGACATGTACTTCCCTCTTAATTTCATGTATTTGACTCATTTAATTATGTCTTTGTTCTTTCACAATGTAAAATATTGTAATTTTTCTTGCCGCTTATCGCATGCCATCGCGCTGCCATACACATTACACACAACTGCGCGACCCAGCTGGGTAAGCCCAGACAGAAATAACACTAACACTAACAACGAACTTGAAATGGTGATTTTCTTAATACCTTGGGTCTAGTGTTAGTGAATGGGATAAACGCATGTAAATTGCTAACACCAGCAACTCAGCTCGGTTCAGCAGCCGATTTTTAACACTATCTACAACACCAACTTCCGGAAGTGCATCATAATTTTGGGGTCAACTCGCTAACATGGATCGATTTCAAGTTTCGGATTAACGATTGTGTTCTTGTTAAGATAACACTAATCCAAATCTTGAAATCACCCAATGTACTTGCCCTCTGTGTCTGGCAAAAGGGCCCTAGCATGTGGCCATTTTCAAACAAAAGTGGACATAAGGGTGAAAATTAAAACTTGCAAGAAATCAAGAAATCAATATGCTTCAATATTTTTTGAAACTAGATATCTTGAGATTGATGATAGTTTTCCATGAAAATTATATAAAATAATTTATGATATGTCGTAACACAGTGAATTTAGTACAAGGGTAATTAATGTTAATGTGGCTATTTTTGCATTTTGTTGTGTCACTCACGGCATGTACA
>JZLH01S0610854.1:1870-13968 GCA_001188425.1 Eucidaris tribuloides
GACTACTACTACTACTACTACTACTACTACTACTACTACTACTACTACTACTACTTCTACTACTACTACTACGACTACTACTACTACTACTACCACCACCACCACCACCACCACCATTAGTACTATAGTACTACTTCTTCTTAATGAGCAACTAAGGATAATTATTGAAATCCATTATTTTGTGTATATCAAATTGGGTACCTGAAATGGTGATGATTTATTCAAAACCATTATTATTTGAATAATTACAGCTAACACGGAGAGTATTACCCTTAGCATCAACATCATGGTCTCGCATATTGATAATACCATTGGTTTAAAATAACAACCCTTTTTCAGCGTATGAACGACAGTAATTTCTAACTTGACCAGTTCGATGAATTAATATAACATCACAAATATCGAGGCCTTTTGTATTTTTTCTACAGCTATCAACTGTAATTTTGATTAAAATGCCCAAATTAAACATTATTCGTACCATTATTGCAGACAGATCAATTTATACGTTCTACATTCAAAGTGTCTTAGTATTCATTATATCTTATAAGAAGTTACTCGTTTGGTTGTACATCTTGTTAGATGACATTGCTAGCTCTTTCTTGGATATTTTGTTAAAGTACTTTACTGAAACACAACATTTGTTCGAAACAGCAAATTTTGGCCTTTGGGTGAAATTGGATCGGTTTCTCTTCGTTAGGATTATGATACACATTGACGTGTAGGTAAACCTAATCCCCCAGTAATATTACTCCAAATCTCACCTGAATATTGATGAAAATAGTCAGAAGGCACGTCAAGGTTGCAGACACAGATGATACACTCAATAACGACATTGTATCAATTTCACGACGATAAAAATAATGATCTATATCTCCATAAATGTAGACGAGTTTATGAAATCATGCATAGATTCAATATGGCACCCAGTTTCCTGAACCGCTGATATGCATGGAATCCGCCAAGAACGCTTGTGTATACCACTATCAGATAAACCGAATCATTCGAAATTGTCTGCCATTTTGAGTTGAAAGCAATAAAGCCTTTGTCCATTTGTAGCATATATCGCGTTTCGTGTTTTAGAAACATTAAAAATTGGCAAGCAATCGATCACATTTTGTTCAGACTAATTCGTCAGCCGAACCAGCCAGCTAGTTAACAGACGCATACACCTCCACTGCTGTTATGGTGCACACAGTAAAATCATCCGCGCTCAGTACCGAATTTGGCCTCTGTATACAAACGCAATATTCATGTATTAGTCAGAATCCATTAAAACACACAATGGCGAATTTTTGTTTGGCCCCAGACTAATTTCTATTATTCCTCCAATGTCGATTTGCGTCATCACTCATCACGCCCCATCAATCAACAGAACCAAACGCGACGAAGTCCACGCAGATAATATTCCAGAAATGCTGGTATATGATTCCGTTACGCAGCTAATTGATCATGTTCCGAACATACTTCAGCCAGTGGTGGCCATTAAATTCAAGTATACCATCAAAATGACTTCATAACCCCATTTCGACATGTACGCTTCACAAACATACTTCAAACATGGTATGTAGGTCCAGTCACTATGTTGAAGATCGTCGCGCAGCAGCAGACGTTTTGTTCGTTGTATACCGAAACTGAATAAATACGCCACGTTGTTTATGAGGCGTTCATCAGGTTTACCTTTTCCCCCTTTTTCTCCGTCGCTCATAAGCTCGTATTGTGTACACGAGCGTTACAGACTTGTGTACCATCACCATAGCAATTCGCTTGGTGCGACGCCATTCAAGTCCAGTGGACTGTGTCGTTTTATGCTGTGTGTTTGGGGCCACAGCGCTTCATATGCAGATGGGTATTTAGAAAAAAAATAACTAAATCTATCTGCATGGATTAAGTGGTGAGACCACAGAAATATCCCCCAATATATTGAGTAATATGGGAAATATCAAATACGTAAGCACATATTTATGGATGTGAGTTGTAAAAGTACACCACTGTCAGCACGAGCGAAGAAAGGTTCCTTCTTTTTTTAAATCAGTTTCTACCACCATCATAGTCAATGTCATCATTTGAATCATTAAAACATTACTCATACGTATTACTAAAGCTGTACAGTGTGTATCAATAAAAAGGTAATCCATGTTTAGAGCTAGAATATTGCTAACTACTTTTATTACAAAGATTTATAAGTATAATATCAATAAAAAGCAACTTTTCCTCTTTCAAATAATACCTCACTTGCATCACTGGTGTCATGCATGACCGAGTACAGTGCGCTTGAAGAGAACAATACCAAGTTACACTTTTTCCAAGTTTGGGTCAATGAATGAAACAGATAAATGGGTTCACGTTTTAAAGATGAGACGTTGTCACATTTCATGCAAGTCAGGCCAAAACTTGGAAAAGGTGTGACTTGACATTGTTCTCTTCAAGAGCAATGTACTCGGTCATGCACGACACCAATGTTGCAAGTGAGGTATCATTGGAAAGAAGAAAACTTGCTCTTTATTGATATTATACTTATAAATCTCTGTAATAAAAGTAGTTGTCAATATTCTAGCTCTAAACATGGTTTACCTTTTTATTGATACACACTGTATAGTATCATTTTTTTTTTTCTATTTTCCTCTTGAAAATAGGCAGGGTAATGAGAAGATTGTACATGATACCTCCAAATGACATTGTGCAGTTGTGGAAAACACAAACGCCATTCTAAGAAATGTCTACGGCAAAAATCTGGAGGGGGCGGGCGAAATTATCAAAAACAAAAACACACTATAAACCCCATCATATTCTATATTTTGAAAACCATAATGGTCGTCCGCCCCCTGCCCCCCACCCCCGTGGTGCCGCCTCAGTTAATAGTTAATATATCATCCATGAATTTATTATATTTTGGCATTGGTGGTTGGCAACGGAAAGGTTTGTTTGTCGTATTTCATAAACTATTCATTTCATTTCATTTTATTTATTCACCATTTAAAACAAAATCATAAAAACATAACAATATACAAAGCAAATGGTATGGTACCCTGTGAAGCTACAGAGAGCTTATCTTAACAGGGCCCAGCAGTTGAAAACAAAAACCAAATAATCATTCAACGTAACATACAATAAGTGATAAAACATCTTACAATGAGCTACAGATCACTGTGACAACAAAATGAACAATTACGCTACATTACATTACATTACATTACATTACGTTACATTACATTACAGTACAATACAACGGAATACCGTACCGCACAACAACACGATACGATAGGATATACAGGGTGGCCCAGAAAGAATGCTACGAGTATAATCGCTAATTTCTTCACCATTATTGGCAAAATGTCATTAATTTTTATTTTGTTGGTTAGAACATTCTTTTTTCAATAAAATGATACCAAGATCATTGATTTTGAGTAAAACGTTTTGATTCTAGGGCCATTTTTCTGAGGCAATGCAATTTCCCAAATTCGCCAATTTTTCTACAGCGGCGGTCATCGGAACGCCTAGATATTGTGGCCTCTGAGCTTGCCATACCAGCCCGCATACCAGACAAACCGCGATGACAATGGAGATGTAGCTAGCATCGTCTTCTTTATGAAAGCCTGGAAGACGTAACGGCAAGTGTACAGGAAAATGTTGAGACAACTTTTGTGTTTATAATTATTTTTGAGGAAAATTGATAAAAAGATTATCTTTCTTCTATATAATTAAGTAATAATTCTTTTCTATATAACCGTTTAAACTTTGATATCGTAGTACTCATTTGTATATTTTCATCTATATTATTCCATATGTGGGGACCTTTATAGCGAATTGAATTTTGACCGGTAACTGTGTGTGCTAAATGATAACGGAGTTGTTGGTTTTGGCGAGTGACATACCTATGAAATCGTGAATTGGAAGTGAACATTTGACTATACGATATGCGAAAATTGGTCAATGAATGATAACGTGGAGGCACTCTCATTTCCTTGATGAAAAATCAATGAAATGTTTTTTTTCCAACTGGATTAAAAATTGAAATCCAAAAAATATTGAATAAGCCTAATTAATTTTTCATATTACTAATAAAAAATAAATGTCATTTGGGGGTAGCATATACAATCAGGGAGGTGTGAGTCTCTCTCTCGCTCGCAGTCTACAAAATTCGATACGCATTATAGTACTGACAAGTAAAAAAAAATCGCAGTAACTCGTATGCCTTATTTAAATGTACATTCACTTTACATTAAAGTAAGATTGAAATGGGGGGGGGGGAGGGAGGGGGCGGGGGAGGGAGGGCGAATTTTTCGAAACACATTAACCACTGACTTTCATTACTTTGAAAACAATAGCCGACCGCCCCCTTGCCCCTTGTGGTGCCGCCCTGCCAACATCAGGTACCAATATTTATATACAGTACAAAATCAAAGACACTACAGTATATAACATTGTGGAAGACCAGTTTAAAAAAATTGTCAAATTTTGCTATTTGACATGTCTGGCAGTGTTCGAATTGAAAAATAAACACCCTAGAACACAAAAGTTCAGACAGTTACGCTGTCACTGGTAAAAGATGTACATTGGCACATGAATTATTCTCGGCCGATAGAAAAATCTGCAACATTGCAGTCTTTGGGGGAAAACTGGAATGGTCTCTCAATGATTTTTACTCTTCTAAAGCACTGAATGATAATTTTAAACTGTAATTTTTTCAGGGCTTAATTTTTAGACCTTATCAAAGACACTACCAGCATTGGGAATCATGTAGCTTATTTTTTTTCAATGGAAACATTGTTATACAGTGCCTTTAAAGTTTAATCCGTCTCTATTTTATTGATTGTGAATGAACACGCTGTTATGTGTCAACAAGTGTTTTTTTTTTTGCTCATTTCAAGGAATGGTAGTGTGTTGTATGTATCCCATGTTATCAAGTTTGGAATGGATCAAAGAGTAAAAGCAATACATGAAAGCATGTGTATTAAGAAAAAATGAAGTATAAGACTTTTGACATTTTTGCAGTGGATACAAGATGACATTTCCACATGTACTGTATAGTCTTTAATTTTAGGAATTAGTCTGTGTATATGGAACCTTCGTTGGGGACACGCTATACTGCATTTATTTTAATTGTTTTTTTATTTCAATCAAGATAAATACTTTATATCTCAAAAGTAATTAATGACTTTTCATCGTCATTTTGGCAAAACATGAACATTTGCTGAACAAAGTCTCGTTATAATGGAATTGAATTAAATATTAAAAACATATATGTTTTAAAATCCTACTCAGTGAAGTAATGCAGTGGACTATACACGATTATAATTAATTTAAATAAAGGATTGTTGTCACTGTAAACAAACAACATACAGACAAAGAAAATACCCTTTATACCAACTAAAAATATAAAAAATGTCTAAAAACCAAACAAACAAGCAACAATTTATCTAAATGTCCAATATAAAGAGCAATTGTATATGCCTTAATTTTCTATTCAAGAGCAACGGACTCATTTGAAGTAAAAAAAGATATAATGATGGTAATTTTATCAGCGATCAGAGCAGATACATTATGGTATTTTTCCTTTGGTTATACTTTGTCTTTCACTCGCACTTATTTCACCTTCAATGGCGCTTCCGATGCTTGGAAGGGATAACAGTCTCTAGCTGGGGCAACGCCGACGGGGGGGGGGGGGGGGGGAGCAGGGGGCGACCGTCCTAATGTTTTCAAAGTAAGGAAAAGCACGGGGATTTTAGTATTTTTTCGCCCCCTCCTATTGCGCCGCAAAAATTTGGGTGGAAAAATTTTCCACCAAAACTTTCCGCCAACACTCTCCTCCTCCCCACTAAGCGACTTTTCTGCTTCTTATTTGGCCGCGAATTTGGTCGTGAAAAAAGTGGTCAGCCACTAAACTTTTCTGCCAACACCTCCTTCCCCCCTGCCCTATGAGCGACTTTTCGGCTGCCTAGTTGGCCGCGAATTCGGCCGTGAAAAAATTTTTTGGTCGGCAAAATTTTCCCGACGGATTTCGCTCTCCTAAGATTTTAGGGGGGGGGGGAAGGTTTGACTGTAATTCATTTATCGAACAGGAAGAAAAATTATATGATTTTCCGCATGACGGTTGGTTTATGTATACATGTATCATGTTTGTGAACTACTGAAATCACCAAATGATATTGCTATCAATAACGCAAAAGAGCAAGTCAGATTCATGGCTGGACCCAATGCCTCTGGATGGAGATAGGATCGGGCGCCCTCGTCGTTCACTTCACACACACATTCGCTATTTTATTTTGTAATCTGCGTGACATTGATTATTGTACCCATCACACTATACAAAACAAGTAGGCTATATTAAATCCGCTTGAACTTGAAAGAAAAATATAATTACATGTATTACAAATGTCCAGATATAATTCTACAATTCCAAGAATTTAACATTGACAGTTAAAGGCTGATAGATACTCAAGATGTTACAATTCTAACCATTATGATGCACTATATTTAGTGATGCTATTGTGTTATCAGTCAAACTAGAAGTAGGCCTAAATGTAAATCTTTGAGAGAATAGAACGATTATATGAACATGGTATGATAGCTATATTTATGCTAAGTATCGATGTGTTGGTTACCCTTGAATAATATCTATTGCCCGCAATGTAAAGTAATTCGCGACACAACTTGCATAGTATCACAAAGAACTTTCATTATACAGGGTGGCACATAAAAAGCGGAACGGTACATTTTCCAAACCATTTGCACATATCTATGTAGTTCATCTGATGAATTATTATTGTACGAGAAGAATGACACCGAGATCATACATTTTGGTTAAGTATTTTTCATTTTAGAGGCATTTTGGTGAATCAATGTGATTTCCGTATACTTGCGCCAGTTTACGTGTAATTTCAATGGGATGCTATCAATTGGACGCATCGTTACAGCTTTTTACCATCAGAAAAGCTGAAACGCACTGCCTTGCAAATTTGGCTCTAAGATGAAAACAACTGAATGAAAATTGATAATCCAAGAGTTGTTTTGCTTAGAAAAGAACATGCTCTCGCATGAATGGAATAAGGTAACAATTTCTGTTGGATAATGAAGAATATAATTACTTTATTTGCGGTCTGTTTTTCCTGGGTCACCCTGCATAATTACATAATTTCTGTATCAAACAAAATTTGATGCGTGCAATATGCTTCCACTTCAGTTGTATCATCATGCACATTGACAATATCGTGATATTGAATTTATACTTCCCGCCCGTTTATTATGTAAATAAAACGGAGTTTGCATAATTCGGAGGAACTAAGACGTAATATTTGTTTTTAATAAATGCGTTTTAAAATAATCTTGTTTGTCTTTCGGTTGATAATGTCTGTTTAAATACGTTAACTATGTAGGCCCCCTACACATGTTTGAGTAAAAACAATGCGATAAAGGTTTCCTGTCCGTTCATTCTCAGTATTACAATGTACAGTATGTGTGTGTGTGTGTGTGTGTGTGTGTGTGTGTGTGTGTGTGTGTGTGTGTGTGTGTGTGTGTGTGTGTGTGTGTGTGTGTGTGTGTGTGTATGTGTGTGTGCATGAGTATGCCCGTGTGTGTATGCGCGTGTGTGCGTGCGTGTGGGGGGGGGGGCAGGCGGGGATGGTAAAGAATAGTTCAACGCCAGAAAAGATCAAATTAATGTATTAGTGGTCATTTTCATGAAGAAAAAAGGCCTTATGGATTAAACCATTTTTAAAAACAGCACTGGAAGCCGAAAATAACTTCAATTAGAACATGATGACTTACTTTGATTAAAAGTGAACAGAAGCAAAAGACATAACATTGTGAATGCCCCATGTTTTAAAAAAAGTCAAACTTTACTATCTGACATATCCGACAGTCTTTGAATATACAAATAACACCATAGAATACACAACTTCAGACAGTTAGGCTATCACTCGTAAAACAAGTACAAATGAAAATCAGTACTTCAAATTATTGTCATCTGGCAAAAATTCTGCAGCACGGCAGTGTATGGGGGGAAACTGGAATGGTCACTCAATAATTTCAACTGTTGAAAAGTACATAATGATGGTTTTGACCTGAATTATTTCAGGGCTTCATTTATAGGAAATCGTGTAGCTCAGATATTTTTTTTTTTTAAAATCTGGAGACATTGTTATACGATGCCTTAGATATCAATGCTCCATGTCATTATTAACTCCATAATCTTGTGATAATATATATGTGACCTGTCACCACGATACCTTGATAAAGTTGCACAGTGAAGAAATTGCCAAATATCATTATATTGATGTGTATAGAGTATGAAAGAAAAGTGTCTTCAAAATCAAAAGTTTTATGACCTTTACATGTTGCAAAAGGTTTAATATTTCTATTAATATTTCATGAAAGTATTTTTCTTTCTATGTTTATGTTTCATAAGATGTGCGACTTTATCAGAGTATCGTGGTGACAGGTCACATATATAGGAACATTGTTTCCACCATTCATACTTATCATTATTTTTTGGGTAAAATATACAGACAATCAAACACACATAGGCGCGGAGGTACAAACACATTCAAATTCAACTTACATAACGCGTACATTATCTCTGTGTGTGTCCGTGTGTTTGTATTCGTGTGTGTGTGTGTGTGTGTGTGTGTGTGTGTGTGTGTGTGTGAGTGCGTGTTCAGTGATTGATGAGTTATTTTGACATAGGTCTGTGGATATACCCTGGGGCCGTGGGGTAGGGGCGCAGAAACAACGCAGATTTCATAAATGAGCGGACACGTTCACGTGATCAATCAAGGGTTAATGTTGACGCAAAATTTGAATGGAAAGTACATAACTGTGGCGTGATAAGGGCTGAATGGCAAACACGAGAAAGGTGTTAACAGAATATTTTGAAGCTGCACAGCTGACTCCTTATATCACAGTTATACAGTTCAAGGGATTTTACGTCATGATTACGAAAAAATGTTATCAATTTCATATATCGTGCTCATCCACGTATGTGTGGGTGTGTGTCTGTTTGTCTGTCTGTGTGTGTATGTGGTTGCGTGCGTCTGTCGGTCTGTGTGTGCGTAATGTGTGTGAGTGTGTCTGTGATGTGACTGTGAAGGTATATATGTGTGTGTGTGTATGTGTGTCTTTGTGTCTGTGTGTCTGTGTGTCCGTGTGTCTGTGTATGAGTGTCTGTATCTCCGCGTCTTGTTCTCCTGAAGAGTTAGTGAGAGCATAGAGGTAGAAGAGAGTTTCAGAGTGAAATATTCAGTGCTAGTTGCGTTATTGGTTAGCTCATCCTGTAAAACACCAAATCTAACAATAATTCATTATTTTAAATGATTATCCCTATATCCATCATGTCCATGGATACATCAGCTGAAGTGAATCTCCTGGCTGGAAGGATTTATCGTGCATTTTAGTTTCTTTCGTGCCCCGATAAAAATACATTTCATAGAACCCTACACAACAGATTTGTCTGTCACAGGGCAATCAGATGGAAGTTATATTAGAATGAGTCAACTTTTGACTACCAAATTTTCACAGTAGAATCTTTGCACAGTTTACTTTGTTTTAAAAGTGCATAGATTTTATTCATTCGTAGTCTAACTAGGTGATATTAGGAATAACGATCTATAGAAAATAATTGAAACAATCACCTAATTCAATCATTTGGGATGAGAAGAAAAGATGAGTAATAAGTGTGTTTCTTAAAGACCCCCCCCCCCACTAGACAGTGCAATCAACTAATCAGTTGTGGAATATAGGTCGATGGGTGCATTCATTTAATTAATCTGCATGTATGCTACGCATAGGCGTCACTTTCTACAGAAGGCTTTGGAATTCAACCTATTGGACAGAAACAAAGAAGTGTGATCCAATGCCTTCTTGCCATTTAATCTGGGCTATTCTGTTTTGATTTCTCACAAAACTTGAGGTGCCTGAACGATCGCCGGTTGATTTCGATTAATATAACGTCGGTAAAACTTGGTATAGTACCACAAGGGAGCTATTGCTAAATACTTTGTACAGTAATGGTGCCCTTCTCGTACAAAGAAATCTAACACCAATGTCTGTGACGTACTTGACATACATCTCAATCCAGGGGCCTGTTTGATAAAGCTGTTCGTAATGTTACGCATGACTTTACGAACGACTCGAATACAAAGCGCCAAGTAAATGTCATTTTAAGAAAGTATGATCATTAGATTTTGCCCAAAAATAAAGTTTACTTTGAAATGCTTGTTAAATGGTTGTTAAGAGTAAGAATGTTAATCTAAAATTCTATTATTTGAACATTAGCAGATGTGATTTCATTAGTTTGAGAATCACATTTGGCTTGCCATATTGCAAGTCATTCGTAAAGTCATGCGTAACTTGCGATCAGCTTTATGAAATAGGCCCCATGTCCCTTGCAGTAAACATGCACTCTATACGGAGTCAGTCTGACTGGGGAAAAGGGTCTACTTGATACAGACCCAGAAATGTGTCAGGTTGCCCCTGAAGCAAGTCATATTTGACCCAGTATTTGGCCAATTGTGTTCATCAGAAATGGAACATTACGACCCACTTCCGGGTCAAGTTGGTCAAACTTGACTCACTTCAGGGGTTGGCCCCATCCGGTCCCTTGTGCTCCAGAGGGTGTATTTTGTTATATGGTTAGGGACATTATCTTTCACTTCTTTTTCCCAGCTTCTACTGCGGTATGTTTTTTTCATTTCTGTTTTTGGTTCAAACAGAAGGACAAGCACAAAAGGAAAACTTTTCTCAGATAAAAGAAAACAAAGAACTCTAAAACATTGCAAATCATGTTTTCTCAAATTGTTGATTTACAGATTGAAACAGTTTACCATAATTTACGCCTGTCCATACATCCCTTAGCAGAATTAAATTCGATTTATTGTTTGTATCGAAACAACATGTCGCCATTTCCATTAAAAATCTCAAGATAAACTGAAATATTTTCCTGTCTAATACATAAATACTAGATTGACTCGCGAGCCCAGCTCTTGAAAAGTCGCGCCAACTGTAATAACTCACATGGGCAGGTTTACGAGCGAGGTTACTCCACGAATTAAAAGTGCCTACCTAAAAGTACCAAGTACTCCAATCTGTGGGCGAGTTTTAACTTTAATTATAGAATGGACTGTTTGACAATAGCGAAAAGAAAGGCTAAACTGTGAGTATAAAGCGTTTTAATAAGTCGGCAGGAGAAATTGACGAACGGGTCTTATACCCATAGCGAGGCCATCCAATCTGTCGGTTATTAACACGTGCCCGGAATAAATAGAACAAATGTAATGACCAAAAGGAATCAGTCGTTTACCATGTTTACCAGTTGTTTTATTTCATTTCCGGAAAGTGTCCTAAAACCAGGTTGCACAATGTCACCAAGGGTGTTTTCATGGGAAACTGGGAGCAACCCGTCCCCTTCATATGCTTCATCCCAAACAATATTCCGTTGTGGTCCCGGAGGCAGAAACAACATTATCCAAATAAGAGGGAGATATTTTTTTCTGTGGTCTTCAGGCAATCTCTGGACCATATTTTGATGTCTAATGGCACACGGCCCTAGAAACATGAGTACCCATTACATGTAATTTTTAAAAGCCCATTTTCTAGTGATATTACATGGAATTCTCATTGCATAATTATGTTTTGGTGCACAGCACCATATCGTTTTTATCATCAAAATCAGGATTTATATGATACGTGTATGTATAAAAATGTAGGAGTTGTCTCGAATTTAGAATCACCTCCGTACTTTAGCACTACAGTTACTCTCTTAAAAAGAACGAGTGAAAATTTTCACTCTTTAAGGAGTGAATGTGAAAAAAGAGAGAATATCGAGTGAATTTTGAGTGAATTTGAGTGAATTGTGAGTGAATTTCACTCAATTTGGATTGGAGTGACCTCAGGGATCACTCGGGGATTCCAAAGGATCCCTTAAGTCACTCCCAAATGAGTGAAAACACACACATTCACCCGAAATTCACTCTAAATTCACTTCAGATTCACTCCTTAAAGAGTGAACAATTTCACTCGTTTTTTTATTTATTTTTTTTTAAAGAGAGTACTTTATCATGAATCTTGAGCATTCGCGTGAAAAGCGCACACTTTACCTTCGTCAT
>JZLH01S0610858.1:1991-18043 GCA_001188425.1 Eucidaris tribuloides
AGCATAATCCAAAGTTACTTAAATGATATTTTTTCTTTGAAAAAAAGTCCATATTCATGCTAATTTGCCTAAATTTACATAACTATGTGTTATAATGTAAATATAAAGCATTTTTCCTCTTAAATAGATTGGTGAAAAGGTGAGTGTAATAACTTTCTTCCTGAAGATTGATGTGGTCATATGTTTGTCCACACCCATTCAAACTAATACCACCTAAAAAGAATAGTTTTTATTCATTCATTAATGAGTAATTAACAAAGCAAATTAATCAACTTTGAATGTCACACACGTGACAGGAAAACATGATAAGTTTTTCCCAGCAGAAAACTACTGTCTTGATAATATTTCTTTTTTGTGTCAAAAGCTAGTTTGGTTGTGTCTTACTTTACACCAGATATGAGTACCATAAATTGTTTCTTAATTAATAACGAGCAAATTAATTGGTCACACACGTGACAACGATGTCATACTTGTTTTGTTTGGGTATGTTGCAGAGAAGCTACAGGGCGTATGTAGTCTCAGTTCTAGACCATGCAACTTTTTTGACCTCCATAGTACACTTACTCTCTGACTGTTTTACCTTCAGAGATACTTACTTTGTCTTAAATCAAGACTCTTGTATTAGTCAAAGCAGTTGACTGAAGACAGTAGTTTCCTTATCAATAAAACAGACAGGTTTGTGCACATGTAAATGTCTGGAAGCCAGACTAGGGCATGTATTGCCTTTAGAACAGTTTCATAATAAATGCAAAATTGTGTGCATGCCATTCTGTTCGACAAAGGTTGCTTTTAGCAACCTGACAGCTGCAGGAGGCTTGCCAGACATAGCAACAATTAATGTATGCATATTGTATTTTTGGTATTGAAAATGTATTCATATGAACAGGTGGGTAGATTTGAAGAGAAAATATCCATAAATTTCAATACATTATGAAAATGTAGATTGTACAGGGTGTGCATTTATCTTTGGGTTCAAAATTAGTAAAATTGTCAAAAAAAATATTTTGAGAAAAAGTATGAAGGCAGCCATATCAGAAATCTAGTCATTTGTGGAGAAATGTAAGGGGCATAATTGATTAAATTTTCAGGCCTGTAGCTCGATTGGTTTTCCAAGAATTTTTTTTGGCCAAATTACTATGATGTACATGTATGCTATACATAATTATACATGCCACACACGTGACAGCCCAAATGTCACACACGTGACGACACTTCATTACATAAAGAAATACATTACAAAATACTTGTGAGAGATAAATAATAATTATTGTCATTTTCCTACTTACTACACTATAATGAAAGTCTGCCAGAATTACAAACATTGTAGAGTTTGACAATTCACGGAGTTTGCAAGTTAAATCTAAGTTATGAAAAATCATCTTCCGTGTGAAGTCACACACGTGACAAAACTTATTTGACCTCTGACCCTAAATAAGTACGATTAACATAACATTAAATATTTTCATTTGATCACTATTGACATATATAAGATATATTTACATTTCAAAACAATGTACCTGCAAGGCCTTTGGAATTACATGAGATAAATTTTGCAATTTGTAGTATTTTTGGTCACACACGTGACAAAGAATGGCCCTGTTAGTAC
Source organism: Eucidaris tribuloides (assembly GCA_001188425.1). Lineage (NCBI taxonomy): Eukaryota > Metazoa > Echinodermata > Echinoidea > Cidaroida > Cidaridae > Eucidaris > Eucidaris tribuloides. The sequence goes on from JZLH01S0610858.1 coordinate 3,598, forward strand.
TTTGTCAGCAGTGGGGATTTGTGTAACAGATATGTCCAAACGAAGTGTTCTGTTGTTTTCAATTACTCTCTCCTGTACTATAGTGACATGTTTAAAATACCATCTCTTCACAAAAGATTTGAAAGCAGTTGATATAAAAATGTTGTTGTTCTGCAAGTAATCAACCAGTACTGTGTATTCTCTTTATGTATTTCATGCAATTAGTTATCTGATTTTGCATTACATGTGTTTACAAATATCTCTTATCTTGCTATTTTTGTGGTGGTCTTCTGGCCAACTATGCATAATTTTTGAAATTCGATGTTATGTTTGTAATTGTGTGTGTGCTGTGTGTGCTGTGGGGGGGGGGGGGCAAATGTTTAAAAGCTACCCCCTCAAATTGTAATGGAATATCGATAAGATGATTCAATGAGCGGCGTAATACATTTATTAATCAAATTTCACGATTTAATGAAATAGAAACACAGTTTTCGAAATTTATTGTACGGTGCGCAGCGAAAAAAAAAACACACCGCTGGGCACGTGCTTTGTGTAATAAAATGTTCAATTACCATTTGAGGAAGCGAAACTTTTCTACTAGTGACTTAATGTTTAAAGATAGGTTTGAGTCCTGAAGTTAAATTAATTTGTGAAGCCACATGTGACAATGCACAAAATATCGCTGGTAAGAGAATACGAGGGAGAAGACATACTTATGAAACGCGAGGCATAGATTTGCTATATAATTTTGAACGACTTTAGATGTTTCTTTTTTTCTGAGTCTAATAATATTGCTTACCATGTTTACGGTTGAATTAGGTAGGTAGAACAATTTTAGAATGACGTGTTATTTTTCAACGACGCTTATAATAAATTCTAAACTAGGGAATTAAACAATATTTTCTGACGTAAGCCCTGTTTATGAAACATGAAATTCTTTTACGACATGTGAAATAAGTGTTATATATTACCATTAAATGTGACATTAACTTTTAAGATATTTTGGTATAGTCTATTGATACAAATAGAATGAATCATAAAAAAAATTCCGTGTTTGCATTAACATTATGCAGGATATCCCCCCTCCCCCCGAGCAGGGAAATTTTTGCATTTTAACCCCCCCCCCAAAAAAAACAATAGCGTTTCAATGCCTATTTTTATAACGGCAGAATGATTTTCTCCAAATAGCAAACTTAGGGGCATAATTACAACATATAGTTTGTCGTTTCGGTGGATGGAATGAATGGAACGGTATAATTTAGTTTATTTGTTTTCTTGTTGTTCCTCTCTCTTTCTCTTAAGGGTTTTACCTATAATGTTTATGAAAATTAGTTTATTTGATAATTGGTAACATTGATTTAATGCACATGTATTGAAATGGCAAATTGATTGTACATTCTTGTGAAACAAATGAAGCAATAAAGTATTAATAATAATAATAAAAAATCCGAATATTTCATCCATTTTCAATTTATTATTCTGGCTAATTAGACAAATAGTATTTGCATTTTTACCGTAAAATATTAGAGTATATGCCTATACTTTCCATCAGCAAGATTATTATCATATTAGCGTATGGACGTATTTGTTTTGGGGGCACAATTTTTGTCACAATGTCCAATTAATGCCCGAATAACCACATTTTATACAGTATTTAGACCTATATGCTGGAGGAGTAGTCAATTCTTATGTGGGGAGAGCGAGTGAGGGATCACCCTTATGCAGAACGTGACGTTTTTCTTACTTATACCCCTACTAAAAAGTTGACAAATTGCAAAATTCTTAAAACATAATGCAAGAATATAATAGTGCAAGACACTACAAAACCATTAAACGTGCACAATATTTTGCGGTACAACTCGCGCGAAAAATTGGCAGCCTACACTGGATGTTTTGCGCGCGTAACATATTGTTTTGTCCCCTCCCATCCCTCAAACAACTGATAAATTGAAAAATCAAATGTTTAAAAAGCGGCGCAAGCACTGCAAAACCATTAATTGTATCATTCTATCACCACGCCAATGAAAATATTAGGGCAGACATATTGTATTGCTCCCCCCCTCCGCCAAAAATGACAAATTGAAAAATTATATGTTTCACAATCAACGTAAGGCACTACAAAACCATTAAACCTACACAATATTCTGTTTTTTTCGCGCTTTGCGAGAAAAATTTTTGACATATGTATTAGGCCCATTCTCAGCCAAAGTGTCCCATTTAGGCATTTTTCTGTCTCCAGGGGATATTTCAATGAAAAAATACCATAAGGTCTGTCAAACCCGTCTTTTTGTTAACCAAATGGGGTACCCTTTATGGGCAAATACACTTTTTAGCCGGAGGAAACAGCATTTCAAATATATTTAATCTTGAAAAAATGGCTTATGAGCCTATGGGAGCTATGTTTGTCCCCACAATGAGGTTCAAGAGGAAACGTGAAAAAAATTACATCTTAAAAGTCTGAGAAGAAATGACTGATTATCCTACGATGGTTGCTAATTGTATGCACCTTATTTCACTCTACTTCCCAGCCTAGTACATCGCTTGTCCCCAAAGTTGCAACAGATACGTTACCTAAAAAGGTCAACCGATCTGGAACCCTAAAAATAATTAAATCAGCATTTAAGTCAACATAATTAATTAAAATAATTAAATCAGCATTCTAGTCAACCATTTTGATATGTAAAAGTAATATTTTAAGACGGCTTGGCGTTAAAACAATAAACCGTTTGTAATAAATTAAAGTCAGGAATGCACAAAAATGAGCAACAGATACGTTACCTATATTTTCATTTGTACCATAGATATTACAGATTACCAAGTAGTATTATCCTCGCTAGTAAATGCGCAAACCCTAACTTTTAAGCATACAAAAATTCTAAGAAAATTGCCCATGTAGTTTCGCAAAACACACATTTGTATTTTTTGTCCAACAGATACGTTACCAACGGATACGTTACCAACAGATACGTTACCGTCAACATTATGAATGATTTTATGGCCGAAAAGTACGTAAAGCAAAAAGTAATATTTTCCTGAACATCCCTTGAATTACCTACGTTGATTTAATAGTCGATAGCATGAGACAATTTGGCGTTTAGGAGATAGTGCCGTTTCAACTACTGAAAGTCGGGGGTGACGTGTGCAACAGATACGTTACTTTAAGAAGTATCTTGGCTGTAAAATAATATCTAGTATTAAGATCCACTCGAGTAAAAGTTATGAACTAGTACAATCAAAATGCAAGAAAAAGGCAGGTATATATTTGCAAGAAATGTACTTTTGCGTGTTTTCTTAAGGATAATTTACAACAGATACATTTCCATATTTCATATATTTCATATTTATTTATTTTCATTCCATTGTAAACATAATTACAAAATAAATAAATAAATAAATAAATAAATAAATAACAGATACGTTACCACAAGTAATTTTTTGCATTGCGCAATTGAAACACGACTTAAAACACAATGTTTATATTTGTTCTTTCCCAAAATCCATAATTGTCAACAATTAACAAAAAATGAGAAAAAGATGTTAATAAAAACATGGTAACGTATCTGTCATTCCCATGTGTAATTCAATGCATTTCACACATCTTTTCACAAAATTTTAGCACTTCACTTTAAAAAAGTGATATTGCTGATTTGACTTCTTTACACCATTAGGAAACATGTCATGTCACAGTTACTCATTTTTGACGATGGTCATTTTTAACTATTATGTTACCCCATTGGGACACTTAAGCTGAGAATGGGCCATTATCACAATTCTGCGCGCGGAGCGCGCCTAAAATTTTGACGTCTTTCTTACTTTTGTCCCCCCTCTCCCACAAACAAATTGAATTATTCTTAAAACGTAATGTAAGAATAGTGCAAAGCACTACAACATCATTAAACTTACACAATGTTCAATTTTTTTGCGCGCTTTTCGAAAAAATTATCAGCATATGTATTATTGCAATTCTGCGCGCAGAGCGCGCCGAAAATTTTGACGTCTTTCTTACTTTTGTCCCCCCCACAAAAAAATTGAATCATTCTTAAAACGTAATGTATGAATAGTGCAAAGCACTACGAAATCATTAAACTTACACAATGTTCAATTTTTTGCGCGCTTTGCGAAAAAAATTGTCAGCATATGTATTATTGCAATTCTGTGCGCAGAGCGCGCCGAAAATTTTGACATTTTTCTTACTTTTGCCCCCCCACAAAAATTGACGAATTGAATCATTCTTAAACGTGATGCAAGAATAGCGCCAAGACATTACAAAACCATGTTGAACTCTTACACAATATTTAATTTTGCGGCATGCCTTGCGCGAAAAATTACTAGCCTTTATTGCAAGTTTGCGTGTGGCGCGCCCTGAAAGTGTTGACATCTTATTACCATGCCTAGGAAAATATTAACCCTCCCCCCTCCTTATCCGAAAAAAATGGATTGACGCATCTGCGTGTGTGCCGTGATTTTTCTGTGACTTTTATTTTGTAGTGTTTTTTTTTTACCAAGCGGACCTTTCGTCGCCCGTGTGTGTGTGTGTGTGTGGGGGGGGGGGGGGTTCGTTCGAACCCCCCTCCTGGTTACGGGCCTGTGTCTGGTAAAATAAACTATCAATAACCCCACTTAAAAGCATAAATACAAGTAAAACAAAAGAAAAATCTATCAAATTGAATGCATTTTGAAAATATATATATTTTTTTGAAGAAATTGAGAGGATATAACGTGATTTACAACTTTTCAACAAAATGTAAATACCCTCCCTACTCAAAAGTATTGCAACATACAATATAACGCATACATTTTACGTTGAAGGGGTCTTTCTCAAATGATGTCCTAACTCTGTTTATTATTGAAAAATTACATTTTTTTAAAAAATAAATCAATGAATATACTTTCTCGTTCCTTCTCCAAGGCGGAGAGATTATCAAATGCAATCGCGCCCACGACAGAGGGGATGGAACATGAATTTTAACCCTTTTTTTGCTCCCCGTAGGGGTGGGGTATTAATTAACACTAGCATTGTAATTCGGTTTCAGATTACCAATAAAACGGATTTAATGGTAAGGTAAGGAGGAAACGCGCCATATTTTAAACAAGACTTCTTTAAGATATAATTTCTCACTCTTTTTCTATTCTAAAGGCAGTTTACTATTGTAAACATCTTAAAATTTACAGTCATGAAACTTTTCGGTACTTTCGATATAATGATGCGAAGAAAGAAACATCATCTTTTATGAGTAGCCTTATCCTCCTTGTCACTGTCTTATGAAGATAGGAGGTCACTTTCGTCTTCGAGGGGCGTGGTCTTCTTTCTGAGACCCCTTCAGAGGATCATAGTGACATTTTTTGATTGCTGGAAGTCTTTCCAAACCATTAAAACCGTTTTATTGGTTATCTGAAACCGAATTACGATGCTAGTGTTAATTAACACCCCACCCCTACGGGGTGTTCCGTCCCTTCTGCCGTGGGCGCGCTTGTATTTGATAATCTCTCCGCCTTGGAGAAGGAACGAGAAAGTATATTCATTGATTTATTTTTCAAAAAATTGTAATTTTCCAATAATAAGCGGAGTTAGGACATCATTTTAGAAAGTCCCCTTCAACGTAAAATGTATATATGCGTTATATTGTATGTTGCAATACTTTTGAGTAGGGAGGGTAGTTGCACGCATACCCGAATGTAAGCAGAACCCCCATATATAGTTATGTATAATTATGTATAATTATGTATATTTTTTGACGTTTCATATTGAACAATAGCAGATGGTTTACTGTGTACACACCTGCACCAAACAGCATGAAAGCATAATTTTTCATAACATCATTTCCACCTCCAGTAAGAAATCATTATGGTCAAAACACTTCCGGGTCACTCCATGGAACGATCGCGCGGATTTGTCATACTCTATATCGAATGCTTAGATTTACTGCATGTTTGTACGATCATCGTATGAGGGTGTCCTTGCTGGTCGTTTCAATGCTGCATCAATATTGAGACCGGAAGGGTTGCTATGTAATTATAGAGATTTCGTTATATCAGTGTTGTTTGTATTTTTTTAACAAGAGTCCACTGTATAACATTTGGCTGGTACTTTCCAGTGTAAAAGAAAAAAAAGCAATGTGTAACATGTTGTTTTGTAATTTTGGAGTGTAATTACGTTGACTTATTCAAAGTAAATGAGAGAAAAAAAGCAAAATTAAACAAGACTAAATATTACGTTACAAATAGTATTCATGTTTTACACTTTATGTTATACGATGCATGTTATATGTTATGTTTATGTCCTCCGGTGCATTTGCTATACGTTTATGTTGTTATATCGTATTATAAATCATGCAACTACAGGCCAATAGAAACACAATTTCTATGTATTAAAATTGGTTAATAAAGATGAATCTGAATTTGAATCTAAATCTGAATCTTGTTGAATATCTGTACGACATAAAGTATTTTAAAATAATTTGACATTGTGAAATCGTATCCGTTTGATTGCTGAGTCTAGGTATATGTTTGTCTGTGTGTGTGTATGTGTGTGTGTATGTTTGTGTGTGTGTGTGTGTGTGTGTGTGTGTGTGTGTGTGAGTGTGCGCATGTTTGTTTTATTCTGTTCATACAAACAAGAAATCTACATCATATTCAGTATCATATTTATCGCTTCCAACACATTTGTTTCTACCTTTGTAATTAAAATATCAGAACACTTTTGATTTGTGCAATCTTGGCAATAATGAAAAATCTCCACGCACTTTTCAAAACAATTGCGACATTTCTTGAGGTGAAAACGTGAATGTAGGTTCCACCAAGATTCCATTAATCTTAGTTTATTGATTGTTAATTAGTATGGGATACAATGACAATCTATAACAAAATATGAGGAAGTTGGCACATTCATAAGATTTTGTTTCTGCGGTTATAGGCATAGTCAAAAAATAGCCCAGTTAAAACAATCCGAACTACATAATCCCCCTTGCTAAACGTGTCCCTAATAAGGTCCAGAAAGGTAACCCGATAATGATCCTGTACTGTAGTCATATCAAAGAGTGATAATCTACGAGTATCCAGTTTTGTCATGTCCATTTCTCCAACAGACAGCCGTATTCATAGGCGTACGCAGATTTTGTCAAGGGGGTGTTCATCCACGGCCAAATCCAAGGTCCAAAACTTTTCCCGAAAACTCGCTCAGCGAGGGGGGGGGGGGTGGGGGATTGCGGTAGTGACGATTTTTTAAATCCAAATCCAAGGTCCAAATTTTTCCCGGTCACGCCAGCCTCAGAAAACTCGCTCGGCGTGGGGGGGGGGGGGGGGTGTTAGGAAAAAATGTTTCCAAGATCCCAAGAAAAATCAATTATTTCACATTTTGAAACACCCCCTTTCGATGGAAAAGGGGGGGGGGTGATATCGTAAAAAACGGGGGATGATTACGGGTAAAAAGAGGGGTTTTGGGGTTTGGCAGAAGGGGGGGGGGGGTGTTTGAACACCCCCCGAAACACCATCTGCGTACGCGTATGACCGTATTCGAGTTTGCCATGAATATGTCTCGAGGGATGTTCATCTATAGAAAATCTTGTTAGTGGCAGAATAACTTTCCATACAAGTTCTAGGATATTATTTTATTGGTCACTTAAAACACTATCATGTAGCTGAGATCAATCTCTCTTTTTAATTGAAGCTCCACAATGTCTAAGACTACCTTTGCTTAAATGTCGAGATACCCCGCCTTGCACAGATTGACCCATAGCAAGGTATTAGAAGTGGCTTACATCGATCATTGCATACCGAAGTGCATTTTGATTGAACGAGAGAAACACAAAATACATTTTTTTTGTCCTTATGGAATCACAAGAATTATGAGACAGGTTTTTTTTTTTTCAAATTATTACAACTAAGACTTATTACTTATTAGACTAAGACTTAAAAGATGTTTATTTCACTAGCCATGAAACAAGAATTATCAGCATAAGTACAATAGCGACTTACCATCTACAAATTAATAGGAACATAAATTAGGAAGGCAAGTCAAAGAACGATTTTTCCGGAGTTCCATTTCGACACAGCTGCGTATGTATTTTTTTTTATTTCACATATTAAAAAAGTGACAGGGTATTTCGTTCAGTACAATATATAGACTGGTCTACCACGAAGCCCTGGCTCATTAACACAATAAAATAAGATATAAACATAAAATTATCATAAAAGTAGCTTAAAGTAAAATACGAACGGAATTATAAATAGTTACCAAGTACTGCAATCTACAACCATTACAACTATAACAATTACTACTACGTATACCACTACTATTACTATAGGCATACTCTTACTACAACAAAAAGAACTACTACTACTACTAATACCACTACTACTACTGTTTACTACTACCGCTACTACCACCACCACCACCACCACTACTACCACTACTACTTCCACGATAACTACTACCGCTACAGCCACTGATACTACAATCACTTCTGCTTTCAACACTTGCCTCAAAACAAAACATTAAGTTTAGAATAAATATCAGACAAGGTGAAAAATAAAAACTGAGCTAACTTAATTCCGATATATTATGTATGCCCAGACAAGGAAATCAATTTGTCTTCAAATGAAAACTCATAACACATGATTACGGGAAAAATTCTTACAGGCACATTTACCGAGTACTATCTGATTTATTTTTTTTTCAAATTTAACGGCATGAAATGTGCATTTATTGGATATACTAAAAGTGTAATTTTATTATGCAATAGATTGTTCCCACATACACTATCCCCCGTTTGAGTTACTCTAAAATGAAGAATACAGTATCGTTAATCAGACTGTTCAACAATGGCTCTCACTCCTTTATCCTAAACGATGATATAATAATAATAATAATAATAATAATAATAATAATAATAATAATAATAATAATAATAATAATAATAATAATAATAAAAATAATAATTATAATAGTAATAATAATAATAATAATAATAATAATAATTAATAATAATAATATAATAATAATAATAATATAATAATAAAGGATATTTTATATAGCGCAGATACTATATTAATATACTCAACTGCGCATTACAACATAATTATTTCGTACACATAAATCAAAACACAATCACGGTTATAGTTCAATAAACAAATAGGTTTTTAACCTCTTCTTAAACTCTACTCAAACAATTGAAGACTATTCCACAGTTTGGGGGCAGCATACAAAAATGCTCTGTCACCAAGGATAACTTTTGACTTTCCTGGAGGATGTTTCAGTAGTGTATTATCTTGAGAGCTTCGGAGGCGGTAATGCATTTGAGTAGATGATTTTAATTATAAAAGCTGTTGTATGTAAACTGGTGACTTGCCATGAACTGCTTTGAATATTATTAACAGAGTCTTAAATATGATACTTTGTTTCACGGGTAACCAATGCAACTCTTTCAGTAATGGACTACAATGTGAGAAACGAGGAGAGTTACAGACTAATATCTAGCGACTCGTTTTCGTTCTGCATTAAAAATATTTCCCTACTCGTCTTAAGTCTCTGCTGATATGCGATTTCACGTAACTTTGTTTTTGTTGATGTTGACAAGCTGGTGTAAGAGGTGCCTGGAGAAAAATGCAGCTACAATACTGAAAGGAAACGGTACCCTCTGTGGTCCAGGTTAGAGATTCAGGTGATGCGGACCAATATGTCTAGATGAACCATAGCAGGTCGATCGTGACAGCCAGACATGTCAAAAAGGGCCCTAAGCCCACGGACATCAACTGCAGCTCCACTGAGAGATGCCATTTTTATAGTGATCACAAAGAGGAAAAGGGCTTCAGGTTGAACACGACGTTGCGAGTCTGAAACTAATTAAAATTTAATATTACAATCTACTAAATTGTTACCTTTTTTCGCAGCGTTTATCCAGTGGAAGAAGGGTAGGTGAAAACACATCGTTCAAAATTTGGGGGTCATAAGATCTCCAGTTTTCAAAATATAAACGATCGACCGAGGCCGTTTGCATAAGGGTGCATGCTGTTCTGCATTTTACGCGCTGGCAGCTTTCACCCGTTGATTGTTCAAATTCAGAAGAATATACATATTTCTGATTAAGGGAATTGGGAGGGATTAGTAATCCCTCATCCTTTATTATCGTTGTATTTGTTAATCCGTCCAAATCGGCGAACATGGTATAATGCAAACTCGTGGTCTCGTTCGCCTTCGCTTATAGCTGATAAGACACGTTGTCATCTTCGCCTTCTCATGTAAGCAATGGCACAAAGTCATACATGTGAACGAGAACTTTAGGTACACCAGCCGGAACGCTTCATTGTAATTACATTCCCCCAGTGACAAATACCAAATATATTGCTGCGATGTGCCGTGATCGAATTGTAGATTCACAGAATGCTGGAATCAATACTGTGGTCAAATGCAATTTTTGCAAAATTGCTGAACGGTTTTTCCGATGCCCAGTCCCAAGTTAATAAACTGAGTTTCAGCCCACACTTCATTTCCACGGAACATTATCATGTTTGCTTTCCTTTTAAGATGAATGTGAACGCCTTATATAATCTGTGCTCGGACGTATTTTTCTGCATATTTACGTTATATATGCCGTTTCTAATTTGACCTTACTCTGAATAAAATGAAATGCCTTGATATGAAGAAAACAGCTAATTTCTCATTTTTCCTCTCTGCAGAGTTATCTATCAAACGTTATCAGAGAAGCTGCAAGTCATGTCAAAAACAGCGTTCATAGAGAAGATTATTTGATAAATTCTTTTGAAAACATTTTGACATGCAGTAAAATCGTAATTGTTCAAAGTATTTATACATGTTAATTACTACATGCCATTTTCCCTGGTACAATTTGTTGCCCAATGAATTTGGAAGAAGATTCTAAAATCTCCTCTTTCCTGTAAACATGTCCAGGGTTTCATCGTGTTGAATATTTTTACCACTTGTCGATATGACATATTTTTACATCGTTATTGCAACCTTCTTCTTAGATGCTAAATCTGTCTGTTGTTTGTTTGGCAAGGTGTTTTGAATTTTAATGTGTTTATGTGCAAAAACGACTGTGATTATTCTTGACGAAATAAACCAAAAAAAAAAAAATAGTCGAGAATGATTGAATAGATAAAAATCCTCAATGATTGCGGGAATTATCATCAAGGTTGTAAGTGTTGTTATGTCTTTATCGAAATTAAGATAAAAAAAAATACATATTCATTTTGTCAATGGTCATATCCTGTACACAAAGGACATACAACTGCAGACAATTATGCTTTTACTAGCAAAATAAGTGCGGATAAATAATAGTATATGAATTACTGTCGTAGGGACAACAATTTTATAGCACAGCATTTTATTGGGAAAACCAGAATGGAAGCTTCCTGATTTGTGTCCGCACTTTTCTCAGGCTTTATTATTAAACATGCCAACAGTAGGGACGACCATGGGGCTTAGACTTTTAAAACTGAAAGCATTGTTAAATATTTGTGTTTTTAATTCAATTCATCAATGGCTTGTAAAAAAAAATGCCATAGCGGTCATCGACCGGATTGTGGGGAATTTTACAAGTTTAAAAAGTACGCATGATTCATGTAAATATAGTATAATAAAATGAGTGAATGTTTATAATATTGCACAACATAGATTATCTTGAACATAATCATCCTGAAAATAGGAAAATGCATTTAAAGGACGAAAACAAGTAATTTGTCATACAAATCATTTAAAATTAATGGGCATTGAATGACAATTATTTGTTGAGACAGAAACACCTCGGCACGTAAAAGAACCCACGCACTTCATCGAAAAAAGAAGGGTGAAAACCAGGTGTTGTGGTCACATATCCATATGCAAAATTACCCGGGCCTGGATGCCTGAGGGTAACCGTGATTAAGTTTGGTTTTCTAGTCCCTGTCGTCCGAAATGATGACAAAGCAATAATAATAATAATGATAACAATAATAATAATAATAATAATAATAATAATAATAATAATAATAATAATAATAATGATAATAATTAAATCAAGAAATGTGAACACACACTAATTTGTGGTGTACACAAATTTTAGACTGTGGTAAAGATAGTAAAAATAATATCTCTAATGTACCGGCGTGGCACACTTTGCGCTTACGTCAGTAATTACTAAGATTATGGTCTGAGTGCATCCTTCAGGATTGAACTGAAGTCAAAGGGAAAACAGAGCCGGCCAATCAGGTATGATGTCGCTCGTATTCCAGAGTCATTCACAGTCGAGCTGCAGAATAGGTTTTCAGCACTACTTCAAATCGATGAGCAAGAGCAAAAACCAGAGGAGCTATGGGAAGAGGTGGTCAAGGTTGTGAAGGAAACAGCTGAGGCACACATTTTAAAGAGGAAGAAAGTCAAGAAAAAATGGTTGACGGAGGATACACTGGATATTGCTAAAAGAAGGAGAAATGCAAAAGCAAGTGATGGAGTGGAAAGAACTTGACAACGAGTATCACCGTAAAGCTGTAGATGACAAGCGGAATTTTCTCGAACATAAGTGTCTGGAAGCTGAAAAAGCACATCAGCGTGGGAACATGAGGGAAGTTTTTCACATTGTAAGAGAATTAACCAACAAGTGGTCACCTAGAAGTGATGTAATAAATGACAAAAACGGAAACACCTTGACGGAGGAAGCAGATATCAAGGCAAGATGGGCTGAATATTGCAGTAATCTTTGGGGATGAACTTTTTACAAAGGGTGTGTCAGAAATGAAAGAGCCTTTACCCCTGAAATCAGAAGTGGAGCAGGCGATGTGCCAGATAAAAAATGGGAAGGCACCTGGGGTGGATGATCTACCAATTGAGATCTGGAAGGCAGCTGGTGAACCGGGTGTGGAGTTGCTATGAAGACTGTCAAGTTGGAGCTTGGACTGTACAAAAACAAGTTACACAAATGCTATATGTTTGATATGTTATTTCTTTATTTTAACTTCCGACCAAACCAAATACGTTTGACCAGTTCTAAACAGACCAATTCTACACCAATGAGTCTCAGAGTCACATTACATGTATTTATGAACACCTATAAGCCGGCATTTGTCTGGTTTCTACTTTCTCTTAAGGTTTCTCCACTTTACATCTAACATTCAAGATAAATGAGTTACAGATTGAAATAGGTAATTATGTAAGGTCACGCTACTGAATTCACCATAGTTACCAGTAAAACCAAAAATACAAACAAACTAAACCAGTGATCATTCACTATATCCAAACATAATAATCAAGAGTACAATTGTCTTAGTTCCAAATTCACGAATAAGCAGGTAAGTTTATGTCTATGGTTGTTTTATCTTCTTAGTGTAATCAACAGGGAGTCTTTCCAAAGTTCTCGGTGTATAATCGGTAGTAGGCCTTACCACGAGAGCTTGGATAAGGATATGCGGGACATGAATTGTCACTCTAGCTGGAGCAGGGGCGCATGAGCTGGTTGGCGACGAAATATGTGGCAGGGATGTGGTGCGACGAGCAAGTATACAATTCCCCGAATCACACAGTTACGAGGCCAGATATTGTAATCACATAGTAGCACACAGTTCCACGAAGAAGAGAGCTCAGTCCGTCTAGTACTAGCAATGAGCCCATTATTAAATCACACAGTACGCTCAGTGCACCGCTTACGATCCCAACACAGTTCGGTGTCTAAAAGGATGACTACACCAAGGAGCTCGATGAAAAGATGTCAGATCCCCATATATGAGGAGCCACAATTTGACTTGGCACTTTTCTGGCAGCTAGAATGAACATGTCTTCTCAGACTGAAAAGTTAAATGCTTCTGCCTAATAAAGACAGGCAACCCTCACATTACCCACAGCCTCAGCAGATCCACATTCTTTAATTTCAGTGCACTCAGGCCTCTCACTCATTAACATAATCCACTATTCTAGTCCTGCCAATTAAATTGTAGCTCCTTTCTGGGCTGAGCAAATACAAAAGGTAAAGAATGCATTATCTGCTTTATGTTTGGGGAGTAAAAAGAGAAAGAATCTGACACAGACTTTGTGTCAAGAAATGGACCTGCGGGGAGTGGCCGACCGAGTGGTGTCGAGCAGTACTTTTACCTTTACCCCCCCCCCCAAATAAAAAGGGAATCTCAGGGAATGCTCCAACCACCCCACTATTAGCCTTATCGTTCACGGTAGCAAAATTCTACTGAAGGTGATTGTCGGAAGATTAAAACAGCGATATAGAGAATTTATTCCTGAGGAACAAGCTGGATTTGTTGAGGGCAGAGGGACAAGGGAACAGATAGTCAACATAATGATGCTCATTGAGAAGTTCAGGGAATACAATTTACCGCTTTACATGTGTTTCATTGACTATTCTAAAGCATCCGACTGCGTCAGTCACAGTCAATTATGGAGAACTATGATTGAGATGGGCTTTCCTCGGCATTTGGTTGTACTCATGGCCAAGTTATATGAAGACCAGCAGTCAGCAGTGAGAACATC
>JZLH01S0610858.1:23595-37499 GCA_001188425.1 Eucidaris tribuloides
ATGTGTGAGGGTGTGTGTCTAGTCCCCACACAATAGCATTAGACAATGGCTATGGATAGTGAATAAAGTCTAGCAGGCTACTTACTAATGAATATTAATAAAGCCCGGCTGTAGTGAGAGATTGGCATACGAATGTTCATACCGTGTGCTGTTCACCGCCATTGTCTATTGTGTTTGGACGAAAGATTAAATTACATGGTGATATTTATGAGCGGATATTTGGCTAAAATCTGTGTTTAAAAATTTAGAAATGGGCGAATAAAGACAATAAATGTAATTAACAAACTGCTGAGAAGTTCAGGATTTTTAATTATTTCACTGGATGAGTAGTAACAATGAGTAGAAACAAATCCAGCCTTCCATGCGTGCATAAGTGTGTATCCGGTTATAAACATATTAATTCAAATTATTCACAGCATGTGGTCTACGATGCAATCCTGCAAGCACCCATTTTCGGAGTTAATTCGTAATATTTTATGACGCGATTTTGTCCAAACCATCAATCTCAAGTCACCCGGATTACATTAGATTTGACATGTTCCTGTCAAAATGAGGCCAAAATTGCATTAACTCGATAAAACCTGAACCAAGGTCGCGATAAAACAGAAAATGAGTCGGGTTAGGGAAGAAAGGAGAAGATTATTGATATATTACAACTCTTTACAGACAAGAGGTCTGTCGACCCATGGAAGGTAGAAAGAAACCTTCATGGTAGACGTCATTTTTTTTTCATTCATACTCTAGAGGTGGTTCACATCACATGTTTATAAATGGATCGATCTTGTATAGCAAGCTATGTAACTTATACGTTACTTTTGCCAGACTGATTTTTAAATAATACATCTTTTCTGAAAGTTATGTAGTTTCGTAAAATTACCTTCCGTAAGCACCCGTCATCAGAAGGGAAGCCTAACGAAACAAAACAAAACATAACACGAAAATATCAACGAACGCCCACTTTAGCACGTGTAATATGAAATATAAAATAAAACTGTGTTCTATTCAAACAATTTTATATGTATCATACAACTATAACTAATGTCCGTCGTACTTTTCATGCCGAACTACCGTTTTTGAATCCTATTTTTTCCCTTTTAAAAAAAAAATTGGTGACTTTACCAAAAACACAACAATAACAACGATCGAAAAGACATGAAATGACCTCCAGAAAAAACAAATAAAATCAAATCAAACCAAATCAAATCAATCTAATCCGAAATAAACTTAATCCAACCCAACCGAGCCCAACCAAAACATCAATGCCCAACTAAACCAAACCACACCAAATCAAACAAATCAAACCAAACCAAACCAAACCAAAACAAAACAAACCAAACCAAACCAATCCAACCAAACGGGAAGCAAGTCACAACAAACTACAACAAACTCAATCAACCACACCAAACCAAATTAAACCTTCCTGAATCATACTGAAACACACCAACATATCATACCAAAACCAAACTAAACCAATCCAAACCAACTTGAACCAAACGAATCAAACCAGAGACCTGACTGACTTTAAATAATTGCAAAAGAATAAACAGAGATAATTTCGTAAAATTTTGTACATGACACCCCTATCCGCCCAGTTCGTCATTGGACTTGTTGTTCTGTCTCCGGAGAGGTAGTCCAGGATTCCAGTCTATCTTTGGACCTGGTATTTTCATGGCGTTGGCAGGCGGCTTATATAGGTCTTTACGTGGTGATATGAAGCCAGTTCTTCAAGCTTGGAGGCGTTGATGTACCATTTGTATTGTGTGTCCAAACGATCACATGTGACATCTAGACACTTTAAATCTTATTTGGCATTATATACACTCAAACTTGCCTTAGTAGACCCCTGTAAAAAAGGGTTACCTTTCTTACAAAGTAAATGAAAACTAACTTTCCAGCGAGCAAACTTACACAACAATTAACCTGTGTACTAAAGACACCTTTACTATTTCCCTTCAGTGTCTTTTCTATACAGGTCTATACGGAGTCCCTTTTAGCTGTCCACATTTCTGCTTCTCTTCATAAGGTATTCTAAGTATCAATTAGAGACTTTGATTGTTTCCGGTCGGCGAGTATCAGGTTGTGAGAGTGTCCAAAATTCTTCTTCATCCATAGCAACATAAGGACATATTCCATATAAATTCGCAACTTAAATGAACTGAAACTTGATAAAATATTGGTGCTGAGAAAGACGACTTTGTTTAATTTTTTTTCAATAGGAGGTTTGCTTATTATGGTGATGACATGTTTGCATTCAGGCAAAAATTCACCATTTTTGTAACAAAATCTATTAAATCTTAAAATAGTTGTATCGCCCATTTCACAACTTCTCTTATAATGACTATTACCACCATTTGTTTTTTTCTCTGAGGGGCGTCTGACAAAATATATCTCGTCCCCAATCTGATAAAAAAGACATATATATAGTTTTTTTTTTTAGGGGGGGGGGGGTCGGACCTGCCCCCGAGCAAGATTTGAACCAGAAAAAGTTGAATTTGCAAACAAGCTGTCTATTACAATACAGCTATTTGAGATCAGGTGAAACAACTGTAATTTTGCATTAATTGTGATCTACCGACGTGTGCACACCTTAGCTTTTACATGAGCTAGCAATCTACTAAGTAACAGCTTCAAATATAAAAAGACGTGGTCAGCTTTAGTCATTCACCTTAACAGATTATAACACCAAATAAGTCTCGCAACTTTATTGTAATGTATGTTGCAATATATATCATCCTAATTTATTTTTAACATAGGAAGAAATCTGTATCAAATTGGA
The DNA here is from genome assembly GCA_001188425.1 of Eucidaris tribuloides. Taxonomy (NCBI): domain Eukaryota; kingdom Metazoa; phylum Echinodermata; class Echinoidea; order Cidaroida; family Cidaridae; genus Eucidaris; species Eucidaris tribuloides. Next base: position 26,372 of record JZLH01S0610858.1, read on the forward strand.
CCCAAATCCCTTTGTATTTACATAAAAGAATACGTGTAAACAAATCCGTGTTTTTTAACAGTAAAGAAGAGAGAAAGGATAATATTTAGAAATACCGAAACTTAGGAATATCCATTTTAGTCAATTTGCTTCTGGATGATATTATGAATCTAGCTGGCGAGGTTTGTGTTTTAGTCACGTTCTTTTTTATGTACGCGGCGTGATAAAGTGTGCACATTCAATTTATTTGACAACCGCAAACGAGCCATGCACGTCAGGAAGGCTCGAATATACGATCTCAGAAACGGAGTTATTTTATGCGCATGCGGGAAAAAAAATGTTTCAGCTTCAACTCAATCGGGTATATTGCGGTGGAGATTCTCGGGCCGTGGATTACATTCTACCTGTAGCGTTGATCGTGAACGTGCAAAAATTGACCAGCTCTTGTATCTCAATCCGTTGCCTAATTTGAAGTGAAAGTTTCAATTTCCGCTAGCAACCCTTTGTCTTTATCTTCGATGTGGGTTTCACGTTCAGCATGGTGAGTAGAAATACATTTTATACACGCTTTGCATTTCGATTTTTTGAAACAATCGTTATTTTTTGAAGGCAACGTTGGTATGCATTGGAAAAGAAGATGCTCAGTTGGGTATCTGCGGTGTACCTATACCCGCACACGTACGTTTGTTTTGTTTGAGTTCGCTCGATGTTTTTGATCGTATTACCACTGGTGCTAAATCTGAATCTGGATGATGCATTTTTTGCATCTTTGAAAGCTTTGTGGCAAAATAGCCGCAAACGTAACCGCTGTAGGGCTAAGTGTATTTGGTAGTAAACTGTGGAAACATGTGCAAATAAAAGGGTCGTATTTACTTATTCATTCAAAGGGTCATTTATTTTGATTATTATGAACAGTTCATAATATATAACTGTTCATTTCAGACATAGCTGACCTTCAAAATGGCTTCCAAGATGACCGCCTATACGTGATATTCATAGTTTCACACAAATACATGACAAGTGAACAGAATAACACATATATGTGATTGTTTTCTTCATAATTTCTGAACATGCGAGGAATAAAAACGATTTGAATGCAAGACCGTAGTGCACTGGTGCACGTGCCCCCCCCCCCCTTCCCCGCACGAGCCATAGAAGTTCCGCCCTGCAAGCAAAAACGAAATTTGCACCACTTTTTCAGCTTTCAAACCCATGATTTATTCAACTTAGTTCCACCTCTAAGATGTCACCTCCCATGTCACTTAAGTTTCCCACTCTCGCAGGGAAGTGCAGCTCCCCTGCCCAATACTACGCTACGCCTTGGTGCAACGTTGTCATCAAATAAGCGTGTGCACACTGGTAGATTCCACCAATAATGCAAAAATTACAGTTTGTCACTGCCGATCTCATCAATAACTGAATGTAAAAGATCAGTGTTTGCGCAAATTCAACTTTTTCTGGTTCAAATCTTGCTCGGGGCAGGTCGCCAAAAAAAAATATATTTCTGTTTTTATCAGATTGGATCAAGAATATTTTGTCAGACGCCCCTCAGAGGAAAAAAACAAATGTGGTAATAGCCATTATAAGAGAATTGTGAAATGGGCGATACAACTATTTTAAAGATTTAAAAGATTTTGTTAACAAAAATGGTGATTTTTTCCTGAATTGCAAACATGTCATCACCATAATAAGCAAACCTCTATATTGAAAAAAAAATAAACAAAGTCGGCTTTCCAAGCACCAATATTTTATCAGTTTCAGTTCATTTAGTTGGCGAATTTATATGGAATATGTCCTTATGTTGCTATGGATGAAGAGAATTTTGGACACTCTCACAACCTGATACTCGCCGACCGGAAACAATCAAAGTCTCTAATTGATACTTAGAATACCTTATGAGGCAGAATGTGGACAGATAAAAGGACTCCGTATAGACCTGTATAGAAAAGACACTGAAGGGAAATAGTAAAGGTGTCTTTAGTACACAGGTTAATTGTTGTGTAAGTTTGCTCGCGGAAAGTTAGTTTTCATTTCTTTGTAAGAAAGGTAACTCTTTTTACAGGGGTCTACTAGGCAAAGTTTGAGTGTAATATAATGCCAAATAAGATTAAAGGTCTAGATTCACATGTGATCGTGTTGACACACAATACAAATGGTACATCAACCCTCCAAGCTTCGAAAACTGCTTCATATCAACCACGTAAAGACCTATAATAAGCCGCTGCCAACGCCATGAAAATACCAGGTCAAAGATAACTGGAATCTCTGGACTACCTCTCCGGAGACAGAACAACAAGTCCAATGACGAACTGGCGGATAGGGTGCATGTACAAAATTTATACGAAATATCTCTGTTTATTCTTTTGCAATTATTTAAAGTGCAGCAAGGTCTCTGGTTTGATTCGTTTGGTTCAAGGTTGGTTTGGATTGTTGAGTTTTGTTTGGTATGATATGTTGGTGTGTTTCAGTTATGATCTCATGAAGGTTAATTTGGTTTGTGTGGTTGATGAGTTTGTTGTAGTTTGTTGGTGACGCTTCCCGTTTGGTTGATTGGTGGTTGTTTTGTTTTTGGTTGTTTTTGGTTGGTTGATTTGTTTGATTTGGTGTTGTTTGTTAGTTGTGTCTATTTGTGTTTTGGCTTGGGCTCGTTGGGTTGATTAAGTTATTTCGGTTAGATGACTTTGAATTGGTTTGATTGATTTTATTTGTTTTTTCTGACGGCAATCTTCATGTCTTTTCGATCGTTGTTATTGTGATGTTTTTGGTAAGTCACCAGATTGTTTCTTTTTAAAAGGGGAAAAAATATAATTCCAAACGGTAGTTTCGCATGAAAAATAACGACGACATCATTAGTTATATTTGTATTGATACACTATAGAACTTGTTGAATAAAACACAGTTTTTTATTATAATTTCATATTAATCTGGCTAAGTGCGTTCCGTTGATATTTTCTGTGTTATGTTTTGGTTATATGTTTGTTCGTTCTCCCTTCTGCTATAGTCGGGGCATGCTTACGGAAGGTAATTTACGAAACTACAATAGTTTCACGAAAAATTGTATTATTAAAAATCATCCTGGCAAAAGTAACGTATAAGTTACTATAGCGTTGCTATACAAGATCATCCATTTATAAACATGTATGTGAACCACGCTACAGATAATGATGGAAAATAAAAATGAACTCTACCATGAGGTTTCTTTCTACTTCCATGGTCGATCAGACTCTTGTCTGTAAAGAGTGTAATATAACAATAACCTTCTCCTTTCTTCCCTAACCCGACTCATTTCTGTTTATCCGCGACCTTGTTCAGGTTTTATCGAGTTAATCCCAATTTTGGCTCTCATTACAAGACAGTTCAATCTAAATTAATTCCGGGGTGGACTTGAGATTGATGGTTTGGATCAAAATCGCGTCATAAAATTATTACGAATAACTCCGAAAAAAATTTGGGGTTTGCTTGCCGGATTGAGCATCGTAGACCACATGCTGTGAATAATTTAATTAAGTATAGTTTATAACCGGATACCAGCCTTAAGGCAGCATGAAAGGACTGTGATTTGTTTCTACTCCATTGTTTACTACTCATCCATGAAATAAATTAAAAATCCTGAACGTCTCAGCAGTTTGTTTAAATACATTATTTGTCTTTATCGCCGACCTTATTTCTAATTTTAAACACCAGATTTTAGCCAAAAATCCGCTCATAATATATCACCATTTATGATTTAATCTTTCGTCAAACACAATAATCAATGGGCGCTGAACATACACCGTATGAACATTTCTATGCCAATCTCCAGCTAACAGCCCGCTTTATTAATATTCATTTAGTAAGTAGCCTGCTTAGACTTTTATTCACTGAATCCATAGCCATTGTCTAATGCTAATTGGTGGGGACTAGATCATACACCCTCACACATACCATTCGATTTCTGTACATTTCAATTTTGTACAGGGTTTGGCATATTGGAGCAAAATCTGAACCCTTACTTTTTAAAAAGCATGAATTACATAAAACTGCATTATTGTATCGTCTTCAAACCACTAAAACAAAAATTTCATTAATGCTGTAAACTATACTCAATCGCAGCAATAATCGTTGCGCAGTTTGTGTTATTAATTAAAATTAACAAATTATATCTTAACACCTGTACATATCTATGTCGTGAAGATTCAATTTGACTTTCTTTTTTTTTTTTTTTTTTTTTTTTTTTTTTATTTCTTTTTTTCTTTTTTTTGTGTGGGGGTGGCTCGTCGGTTCAGACAACTATTTTATATTTAAATGCAGGGGATCTCTTTTGCATGCCTAAAAATTTACATTGTCAAAACAATTGTCATTTAGCAATAAATGCCATCTGGCAACCTTAGCAAAATATGAGGAAAAGCTAGAAAAAAAAACTCAAGTTTAGTGGAATTGATAGGACCGTTGACTCAAGATTTGAATTTTTTTCGCGAAAATAAACATCGCTACATACGAATCATCGACTAAAGCTATTGGTTTTTCTTTAACCATTTTCAAATTCTAGACAATCACTGACCCAATTACAGACTGCCCTTCATCAATAGCCTAAGGGCATTGATTATCTTTCGCTTGTGCGGGGATGTTTCAAATGAGATCACACTGCCTTTAAAATCTTATTTTCCTTCAAGCATTTATGCTTTACTTTGATTCCCATTTATTATAACAGCTATATCACAATAATTAGTTTCACCAAGGTAACATTGAAGTACAAGCAGTCTATATTCTTGTGATTACAATTCTTGTTTTTTTTTTTGTGAGTGACCATCATGAGTGACGAAACCTTTTGTTATTATAATAGAATCCCTCTTTAATTGGTTAATTATTCATTTTTTTACAATGAAAGTTAAATTTCCTACGAAGGGTTAGCCGGGGAAAATAAACACTGACGCTTGAGTGTTCTTTTTTCTTTTATTTCTTTTTGCTCGCTTGTGGTTTCCCACTAACTCCAATTCAAGTAGTACTTGTACCTATTCTCTAAGATTTTAGGACTAAATATATTTTCTAAATATTTGTCACCAATTGGATCAAACACAGGTGTTGCACTTTACAGCGAAGATTGTAATTATCGAGTATGATTTGGAAAGGTACGATTAAATTTGACGTTGAGTCTATTTTAATAAATTTACTTAAAAGACGCGTTACCCTCCGTGTGAGAGTTGATTGAAATCTTTTCAATCTGTCAATGACATCACTTGATTACTGGGTAAGAAACAGACAAGTTCTCTTCAACCAAACATTGTGTTAATCAGTAAAGTGAGCTATTGGTCGTTAATCTTTTACAGTCATAGCGCCCATCTGATTCATGAACAGGTAGGCTACTGAATGAATGGCCTCTGGCTGCTCAGAAAACGAGAAAGTACCGTGCATGTACAACAATATATTTAAAGATAAGATTGGTACTTGCAGAACAACAATCATTTAATGTCAGCTCTTTCACACTTCTGTAACAAATATATTCTGAAAATGTACTATAATAACAGCGAGAGAGTATAAGAAAATCAACAGAACACTTCTGTTTTTGACAAATCTGCACACAAATCCCACTCGCTGACAAAGTACTAAAACAGAGAAATCAATTTCCAGAAACAAAATATGTGGAAAAATGTTAATGTGGACATACACACTTTAGCATTGGAGTGGGAACTTCCAATGGAAAAACTTCAACCTGTCAAACTGCCAATCCCTCAACTTCTTAATGCATATGAAGATTATCCCACATTTAAAGCAATGTATACTCTCACCTGAAACAACAATGAAATGTGAATTTTGATGAAAGATTTTCAATCATCCAACGTGTACGTGTATTCTCTAATGACCACAATTCAGTTCTCGCAGGTGTAAACCCTAATGTACATTGTAATTCACATTTATTCAGAAAAACAAGATCAAATATCTTTAAAAATCCTTAATAAACAATATCGATGGTTATTTTCGCAAACTACACAACAGTATGCTAGTTTCAAAACATATAGGAATCAGACTTAATATGAATAAAGATCGAATCGAGAAACGTAGATGGGGGAGAGAACAAAGATGTTACAATGTTGATGAAACGCAGGTGAAACATCAGTGCTTGATCCTGGTAAAATTAAACCACAATTCAAGGTTTTTATAGCCAGGATATATAGTGTATTAGCGTTGCAATAATTGTAACCGTATTCTTATTGTGTTAATGTCTCATCATTGAATTCTTTATATAACTGACCGTGAAACATTTCCGAAAATTAGGCAGGATACTAACACTTAATAAGTATTTCACAGAAACTCCAATACTCAGTTCGTGTATTTAACATATTTGTTTGTGTAAGTTGTATCTTTTTGAAACGTGGAAACGAAAAACACCAAACACCATGCTACTTTCCAGCTCGATGGGCAAACATTATAAATACTCAACCATCTTCTCTCGCTCTCAGTCAGCTGTTCAGTAGTGCGATGCTGTGCCACACGATTCTTCCGCCACATCTTTGTCAGTATGCTGCCCTCACTGCCATACCGCCAGACCTTAACCTGTTAGTGGTATAATCGTCTTGAGCCAGGAATTTAAGGGGCCGGCCTCTTCCTCGTGTTCCATTTCACTATTGCCTCTGTGATCACTTGCTTACTCTAAACCGTCGTGTCGAATAGCTTTCCGAAATAACGTATTCCTTTCTCCTGATATGTCCTCCTAATTGTGAAGCTCAGACTCCAATTTTTTTCAGAACCACAGATGTGTTCGCGCTTTCTGTCCTTGAATCTTTAATCATCCTCCCTGAGGCACCTAACATCCTATCCCCCTCTACCTGTCTGCCTTTTGCATGGACCAGACTCACTTCCATATTTGCAATAGGAAGACGTTCTCGAAGCAGTCTCATTTCAGTTTAGTCGATCTGCTGCTCCTCCATAATATATTTGTGTAATTTCGTGCACTGCATCCCTCGCCATGCCATTCTTCTCTCTAATTTCCGGGTGCGCAACTGTTGCCCGGTTTGTTGACGTAGACGAGGTAACAATTCATCCACCTCTCGATCTTCTCGCCCATCACACATGGGAATTAAGTCATATTTTGTCGATACTTCATATATATGAGAATAAGTATAATCAAATGTATAATACGTGATAATTGAAGTGTTCCTGACACATGAAAAGCTACATGATGGTTTAGGTGCTGGCTTGCTCGCTCCCCCTCTACGCAAATAAAAAAAATCCACTTTCATTCGTTGTCGCCAAAGACACTCATATATCTAGTGGGCAGAAGAACTGTTGCATGCAACAGCAAATGATGAGCTTGCTTGAACTTCCACCTTCAACTCGCCCCCCCTCGCCTTTTAAAAAAAAAAAATACAAAATAATTTAAGCGCTCCGGGTACCGTCCCATGATCGCGCAGCGCACGTATATAATATAAATTACTAACTATCAATACGATAATACAGCGAATCGTGTGAAGCGACAAAAAAAATGCAATGATTTCTTTCCCACTTGTGTTAATTATTTCCCACTCGTTATTGTTATTATTGTGTAAGCTGGTTAATAAACTAAATGAAATTTCTCCGTTCTTCTTCTTCTTCTTCTTCGCTCTTCTTCTTCCTTCATCTCTCAATGCATTTTTCTTCTCCTCCTATCATCTCCATCTCTTCTTCATCTCTTTCGTGCTGGCATGCATCTTATTTCTTCAATTCCTCTTCTCCTTTCTCCTCTCTCTCTCCTCTTTTCTTTCCCCTCCCTCCTCTTCCTCACTTTTTCTGTTCTTCTCCTCCTGCTCCTGCTCTTCATTTTCTCCTCCTCCTCCTTTTTCTTGTTCTTGTTTCCCCCTTCTCCTCTTTTCTCCCCCCTATCTCCCCATTTTCCGATCCTCGCTCCTCATCCTCCTTCTTCTTCTTCTTCTTTCTTCTTCTTCTTCTCTCTTCTTCTTCTCTTCTTTCTTCTTCTTCCTCTTCTCTTCTTCTCTCTTCTTCTTCTTCGACGTTATGGTATAAAAATTTACAATCACTACGATAATACACGGAAATGTGACAGAACGACAAAAAAAGCAAAGTTTCACTTTGTTTGATAAAACAATAAACGAGTGGGAAATTAATTTATTGAATTTATTTCCCAACTCGTTATGTTTATTTGTCTAACTTGTTTAATAATTAATGAAATTTTCACTCCTTCTTGCTTCTCACTCTTCTGAACTTCATCGAAAATTCATAACATTCAAAATTTTGTTCTCATTGCATTTACTTACAAAGTTAAATGACAAACAAGGTTTCTTACATAAGCAAGTACACACCAAGATTGGGTCCTACGTGATCGTGGTAGAAGATAATAAAAAAACCGAGAATTGCAACAGAACAAGATAATGTACAGGTACATTGTACACAAGTTCAGCATCCAGTGCAATCTATCCGTTTCTGCCATATAACATTAGTACACTATTTCACTCACGTACGCAAACACACAACACAGTCATCGCACACACTCCACACCCACACCCACACACACATCACACCACACACACACACATTTCACACACACACACACACACACGTACACACCACTACAGCACACTCTCTCGAGCAACACACACCACAGGTCCACAACCACACACACACACACATTCACCACACACACCACTCTCACACACAGGGAAGAAGAGAGAGAGAACTTTGGTATATCTGTTGTCCTTCGGTAAAGCCAATCAGCTTTCGTTTCGAAGTTGGCAGTTGTTGAAAGCATATGTTCCATCAACGTGTGCGGTAGCTTTTTTGACAAGGCGGCTCTCGGCAGTTAGCAAGTCGAAGCGAGCCCAACACTGCCTAGCGCTTGGCTGGGCTTGCTTTGCTCGCTGCACAACTTACAGCGAGAGGGGCTTGTCAGAAAATATGGCATGTGCGACTGTGTACGGAAATTATTTGAACGTGGCGGCGCTGGAGCTAGGAGAGAACAGAATTTGACACAGGCGAATGCATCGGAACTCTCGTATTTCGTTACGCATATTATAGCAACAGAGTGCGCTATTCACCCTATTTGAAAATTCGGCAGCGACAGAACCGTTGATTTTTCTAATAATACGCCGCTCGTGTTCCTTATATTAACGGCCTTTTTGTTTTTTCAAATATACTTCAAAAATCATATTGATATGGTTAATTCATTTATACCAAGCTCACAATAATTATCTTCTAACACATAGTGATAGTAATGAAAGGAAAGTCAAATTTTAGGGAAATTTTTGGGCTGCAAAAGAATGATCTATAGCTTTAAATGCAAATTGAAAAATAATATCAAAACTTTTAAACTTTCCACATATAATGTTAAATTGGTATTATACATATAATACAGCTTATAAGAGTAGTTTATTGGAGACAAAGTAATTGAAATGTCTCATAGTTGATTAGCCCGTGGAAGAAATCAATATCGCAAAAGTTGATATCGTGGTTTGTTGAGTGATTTGTGAGTCTATATTTTCCCCATATTTAACTTCCCGATTTGTAAACGATCCTGCTACTCAATTATCGAAGTCTTTCAACAAATACTGCAATAGCCCTATATCTCGTATTGATGGTGATTTTTTTTGTAATAAATTAAATATATTCCTCTTTATTATCAAAATATCTGGGATAAAAGTAGAAATCAGAGGAAAGGTATAGATTAAGTTAAATCTGAGAAAAAATTCAGACTTAAATATGAATCTTCTTGAAATCATTACAAAATTGAGCATTGTGACTTATGAATTTGAGCGATCTGTCTCATAAGTTTTGCAACTGAAAATGCAACAAAAATGTTAACTGTTATCAGCGTTATGAAGCCTGGATACTTGAAACACACTTACATGTATATGCACGAGAAACATAAATACTAGAAGTGTTAGATCTGAAGATAATTGAGAAATGTTTCGTTAGAAAATGACTGATATACTTGACATCTTGTTTGTAAAATGGAGTTACCTCGCATGGAAAAGTTTCAGTGTTGACAATTGGTGATGATTATAAAAATATTCGAAATTATTTTTTTCTTGATACGCATTCGTGATTTTTCAATAAAAGCTTTTAAGCTGCATTCTTCTTCTGCCATTTTCTGCTTCTAATTAAGTTACAGGTTACTTTGTTATATCTAGTCTACAGACTCTACAAAATTTGCCTTTAAACCGTTACGTGACGTATATAATATGAGGCTAGGGTAAAATTTTATGATATAGGTCGCTAACGTTGTTTCGCAAAGAACGGGGATTTCGAAATCTTGACCTGTGGCGCTCATATACTCCAGCAGGTGTGATGGATCTGATCGCATATCGTGTTTATGGCAATCGGTAACTTCGGGGCCAAGAAATAAGACGCGTTCGGAGAAAGGTATCACTCTTCACTTCCCCCATATACCTCCCCATTATACAGGCACTGATGTTTACGTTGTAGTACAACTACAGGAGGATGCTTTGCACAATACACTCATAGGATGCTGCCATATTGGACATACAATGGAATCGTCGTCATTTACTGGTGGTGCTTTGCAAAGAATTTGTGATTATTTTCAACGAATGTCGAGAATATTCATGCAATCATTAATTGGTAACTTCTACCAATATATGACCAATTATAAATCAAATGTATATAGGCCACCGGGAAACACAAGATTCCACCGTTTACCATTTTCACTAGTTCCCGAAGAAATTAAACAATAGCTATGATTCATACTCCAGTCATAATTATGACAAATTATAGTACTATTCTTTAATGAATTGGCACTGTCCAAATTGGCATGTCAACTGTTATAGACCCAATGTTTAATAAAATATATTCAAATTGGAAATGAAAGGTCTGACGGCAATTTATAATGACTAGACGGATAATATCAAATTGTAATGAAGGCAAACGATCCATCTATTTCATCTATTCTATCATAAAGCAGTATTGACAAGTAAGCTGTGCATTTTGCTTCAGTGCATTAGTGCGAATATACGGAATATACATACTGTTCTTACTTGTGAGTCGCAAGGCTCTTTTTTGTGTAACGATTAACGATTGTATACCTGCAAAGTGTAACCCCCATTTACATACTAGAAGCTTGAAAACATCGCCGAATTAAACCACAGAAGTGAACAATGAAACATTATTCATTGGAGGCACGGGTCCTGATGCTCTGGCACTGAATAATACGAATACGCCTGAGACG
>JZLH01S0610858.1:79504-99148 GCA_001188425.1 Eucidaris tribuloides
CTGCCTAACCACTAACAACATTGCATCATTTTGTATACTTATACTAATAATATTACTAATGCCGCTGATAATAATCATAATAATCATAACCATAACAAAAAACAATAAAAATTACTAATACTACTACTAATAATAATTAGAATAATAATAGAATAATAACAATTGTTATTAATGAAATAATAATACGAATAGGAAAAAAATAGAACAATAATATAATCTAATAGTAATATAATAATTATCATTACTATTATGAATTATATTATTGTATCTATTCTTTTTCCTATTCTTATTATTACTTTCATTAATAACAATTGTTATTATTCTATTATTATTCTAATTATTATTAGTAGTAGTATTAGTATTTTTATTGTTTTTTGTTATGGTTATGATTATTATCAGCGGCATTAGTAATATTATTAGTATAAGTATACAAATGATGCACTGTTGTTAGTGTGTTAGGGCAGAGACAGTGCACGAAGTGTAGTCATTGCAAGTGATAACGTACGCGCCCGCATTGCAAGTGCGCTATCGATCTCTACTGACTAAACTGAGTGCAATGGAACTGCCCTAATACTCGAACAAAACAACCCATCATTTGTTTTATAAGACGGGTCGGCAATACAGCCTGAAAATATGCAACACAAATAGCTAGACCCTAGGCCTTACGTTAGATCTAGACCTAAATAGGGTGTTAGGCCTAGTCCTAGATCACTTAATAGTTACTCTAACTGAAAGTAAAAAAAAAAAAACTCAAAGACGACACGTATTTTTACTCACCATTTCCATGCCTTTGTGACAGCGGAGGGGGGGGGGGGGGTATAAGTAAACCGTTATTAATTTCTAGACTGTCAATCTTGAAAAACGTCTTGATTCAAACGAGTATAGGCGAGTTCTTACTTTCTGGACCGTAAGTATAGACCAACTTCTACTCTACGATGGTTCAGTACAGACGTACGTACGCTCTTGTTGACAAATCAATTTATCGATCTGTTATCAATTTTGGATGGGATTTTTGTACAGTGGAAGAATTAAATGCACCCCTCACGTGATGTTAATTGATCAACCACTTTGCTTCATTCTAAAACCCGTCTTATAATATTGGTTGTTGTCATCATTGCCGTCAACATCATGTGAGATGTCTTCAGTTGTGTTGCCAGGGAAACTGCGAAAGAACATACATATTTTGGTCAGCAACTTTGCTATTTTTTTTTTTTTTAACAGAAAACGACCCACGGTAGTTCCATCTAGTTAAATGTGAACAAAATGCAATGTTATGGTGCAAACGTACATGTTGTTTTTACGATAAAGATTCGATATACCCAATAACGAGTTTCATAATTCCCACTGCGAGTCCTGCATCAGCGGAGTGACCTCACTTGTTATCTCGTAATTTTCGACAAATGACTATCCTTCCTATTCTGCTTGATATATTGAACAGGCATGTGCAATGGTTAAATTCAAACACGAATACTCCTCATTTAAAATATAAGAAAAGACCTCCAGACAACGCCGTTGACCTTCCACGGTATGGAATAGCAATCTGAAGCCAAAAACCGCGTCATATTTGTCCTTCATATATTATCGTGATTTTCCATGACATTGTGTCTGATTAATCACAAAATAACATTCAATCATTAATAATGTAACCAACTGCATACGATAGAGACACGCAATTCAGGTCTTGTTGATGTACTATTATCACGAATATTGTAAAGGAATCCTTGAGAGAAGACTATTACCCACCAAACTGCTAATCATGGACAGAACTTAGTGCATAAAACGCAAGCAAAGAAAATGATTAACAGAATAAACAGCAAATACATGTATAACAGTTACCCGAACTACAAGACCAACGTTGTGACTCTGTTCTAGTCTTTCAGCCCAAGTATCCGACCACAAAGGAGAGACTGATCGTAGAGACTGGATTGTGTTTTCGAGGTGTGCGGTATTTTGATAATGTGTAGGCAATAATTTGCTCCTAATGGGTAGACAGGCAAGCTGCGCGCGCTACATTAACTTAGATCATTTGAAGTGGCAGTGATAGCCATCGAGGATAAGTTGTAACAATTGTATCCTGTAAGAGGGATTACCTTCTAATAACTTTGATTTGATTGTATACACTCATGACCCTCTTTCATTAAGATAATGATTTGTCTCATTCCTAATCTCGTGTACAATCAGCTGACTGTTGCACTGACTTGTGCGTGTTTGTAACGGCAAGATATCAACGACCGTGCAGATATGCAAACGAAACGCATAACACGTTGGGAAATCAACCCTGAGTCGTTGTTTTATTCCGTGTGGTATCATTATTTGTTGTGCTTACTTTTATCATATGTTGTAAATGGAAATTATTGAAAAAATTAACATATCATTGGAAGCAGCAAAGCTAAAGGCAAGGTTCACCCTGAAATCAAGTTGGTTTTAATAAAAGCAGAACACTGAGAGAAACAAATTAATGAAAGTTTGGCGAAAATCCGCCAAAGAATCACAGAGTTATGAGGTTTCAAAGTTTTAAATTTGTTACGTCACATGCGAGCAGCTCCCAATATATCATGTAATATAAATTCCATAAATTGCCATTTTTTTAATGGTTCATGATAATTGAATGTTATTTTTTTCATAGAAGCATGTGTGAAATAACGTTTCTGATAACATATTTCATACACAAGTAAAATCTTTTTCAAATTTCTGAGAAAATACTTTTATGGAATTTATATCGAATGACATATGGGGAGCTGCTCGCATGTGACGTCACAAATTTAAAACTTTAAAACTCCATAACTCTGTTATTCTTTGGTGAATTTTCGCCAAACTTTCATTAATATGTTTCTGTCATTGTTCTGCTTTTATTAAAACCAACCTAATGTCAGGGTGAACCTTGCCTTTAAATGTCACGACCACTCCTTCTTTAATGAGTCTATTGTTCCTTTAAATTAATAGACTAACGCGGCACTGGCGGCCATGTGGTTCCTTTGAGGAAGCCCTGAATCTCTCCCTGTATCTGAACCCTTGTGGAAAAGGGAACGGCTATTTTTAGACCATAAACTTATGTATAATATTTTACTTTTTTACTTGTGTGTAAGTCTTTTAAGACGTGTAAGTATTAAAAAGGTGTATCACAATGTGCAATAACTTGTCGTGGAATCTTACAAAAGTACGTTGCTTAATGTTTTTTGTTTTGTTTTTGTTTTATTGAAAAGGATCATTTTCACTTTTTGATATTCAATGAGTATGAGGACAATTCTCACGGAGATCGATTATCAATTACAATTTCAATTTTTATTTTATTTTATTTCATTTATTTATTTGCATGGTCCGTTTTCACAATCACAAGATTACAAACAATTCACAAATTATATACGTATTTATACATGTTATAATACAGTAATTGATTTGATATGTTATTATACCATACAATAAAAAGGACTAACACATAAGCTAAGCTTAAAAGCATGATAGTCCTATAATGCAAACTGTGGAAAATAGAGACTAGTGAAGTGTATTACAAAACACATTACAATCATAAAGTTAACTGAATTCATTTGTGTATTATGAGGTAGAAAAAAGGGGATGCCCAATATCAAATTACTATGTTTACAAAATAACAATGTATTGATACATTGTACAAGTAAATTGTTATAAATTGTAATATAAACTCCTCAAAAAAAGTTTGGAAATCTGAGTTTGATCAGTTGTATCTCCCGTTTTGTAGTAATAATCAATGCAAGCTTGGTATCATCTAAAAGATTATTTAATTTTCTTTAAAATGATACCCTACTTGTTACGATTATGCCATCAGGAAAAGAGCAGTGCTCAAAAACGTGGTGTAAAGTGTAAATTGAAAAGCTGCAAAATGACCAAAGTTCGGTAAGTCACAGAATTTTTGTTGTTGTTGATGGGGGAGTTTCCTAATTGTCTCTTCGGTTGTTATGCATTCTAATGTGAACATTGACATGGATTAAAACAAACACATGCATAATTAAGCAAACAACAACAATACAAAGTAAAAAAATAACTTTATGGGCATTTACAAACTGGACACAAGGCATTTAATGTCACAGACCTTTCACCACATTAACACAAGAAACTAACAAAAAAAAGTGGCAGGAGCTTGATTTACATGGGTTTTCATGTTAATCTTCACGTGGATCTTTGATTTCATCAATTTTCATTGATTTTAATGACGTGATCAGAGTACAGTATCAGGTGGATGACCTACGTGCCCACACCACCGCCTGGCACCGCTTCGCCATGCTGTTGATGAGCTTTGTGATTCGTTGCCGTGGGATGGCATTCCACTCGTCAATCAGTAATTGACGCAGACCTGCCAATGTTCGTGCATTTGTGACTCTCTTCCGTACAGCCCGGCCGAGTCGATCTCTCAAATGTTCAATGGGGTAGAGGTCTGGGCTGCATGCAGGCCAGTCCATTCTGGTGATACCCTCTCTCTGAGAAAATCCATGAAAATCAAACTAATGCCACTTTTTTTATTACTTTGTGGTGTTAATGTGGTGAAAGGTCTGTGAGATTAAATGCCGTTAAGTTTTTAAATGCCTATACATGTTTTTTGTTTTTTGTTTTACATGTTATTGTTGTTGTTTGCTTACTTGTGCAGGTGTTTGTTTCAATCCATGCCAATGTTCACATTAGAATTCATAACGACTAAAGAGACATTGGGAAACTCACTCATCAACAACAACATTTTTAACATCATTTTAACATCGACTCCCACCTCCGGAGCAGTTGCCCTTTGGAGGAGTTATTAGGTGGGAGTCGTGCCCGGGGGAGTTGTCCTCCGGCGAGTAGTCCTAGAAATATTTAATGATTTCTCTCTACGTCCTTTACAGAGAAGGAGCCGACGTGGATGATAAATTTGTCAACTATGACATGTATGCTGACGACACCACTTACAAGATAGTTGACGAGGCAGCGAAATTACTAGGTAAAGTTTATTCCAGTCATTACTTTGAAGTATACCGTAGAAAGTATATTCTTAGAAACGGACCACTGAATACAGACAAGAGTATACTACAACAGAATATCGAATATCATTCTGTAAAATCGTTGATCAATATATCTATATAATTTATCTATCGTTCCACCGCTCCTCCTTGCACCAATTAATGTACCTGTAAACTAAATTGGATTCTACCTAATTATATTTGCAGAACATGTTTGCTGTGCATCTCTGTATTTTTAAATTAATGATAAATGATATCAAATGTTTGATTTTTTTTTTCTTATTTTCGTGGCATTACCGTTACCCAGCATGGCCTAGTGGTTTTGCTTCTGACAGGATATCAGTACGAGTTAGGTTCGAGCCCTGTTGAGTAGCCCTATTTTCTGAGTCAATACAGTGATCATTTTTTTCTCATCTTGTCCGTAATTAATTTGATAATACAGAGCACACATGCTTTGCATTAAAAATTCTCTCAGCAAACTTTTTATTCACCAATAATATTTACTTTATTTATATTTATTACTACTACTACTACTACTACTACTTCTATTACCACTACTTCTACTACTGCTAATTCTATGCTGCTGCTGCTGCTACTACTACTTCTAACATTACTATAACTACTACTACTACTACTACTACTATACTACTACTACTACTACTACTAATACTACTACTGCTGCTACTACTACTACTACTACTACTATTACGACAACAACTACTACTACTACTACCACTACAAATGAAGAATATCATTTTCAAATACACATTCAAAGAAATGAATAGATAATTAAATGATGCATTAGTCGTAGCTATTTTATACCCGCATTATTAACGCTCACACTATGGGGAAATTACTCTTTATTTTTAAAGTCTTGTTTTTCTATTTCTTTTTTTTTTAGAAGTATTTCTCAATACGTAAAGGGTACTTCTTATGTTACAATGTCATCCAATTCGATTTTTTTTAATTGAATGATGGACGATTACAAAGAAGAAAGCGTGTTTCGTTTTGGCAATTGCGTCAAAACAACTACATAGGTGCAGGAAGAATAAATATTGTCAACAAAAGTTGTTGACAACATAATAATCATTGAGTGTATATATATATATATATATTAATATATATATATAGAAAGAATGGAGATATCAACTAACAGCAGAAAAGTGCTCAATGCATTGTGCAGAGCGCTATAGCTCATACCTCATTTTCTCCTGACTCACGACCGACAGTTCACGCTTCGACTTCTCCAAGCTATATATATATATATATATAATATATCATCATATATACATGATATGAGATATAATTATGCAGGCACAGCTTGTTCAATCCACATCAACCATCACAAACGCCTTCTGTCTCAAAAGTAATTGACTCTACATTTTTTTTAGAGTCTTGTCGTATTTTACAGATGAATTACAAATGAATAAATGTATAACTTCACTTATACAACCTGGATCGCTTTGCGTGTGGTATTGCTATAATGAGCCATGTAGAATATTGAAACAGTATGTGTTAGATACTTGCATAACATGTAAATACGAAAAAAAAAAGTCAAACACAAACCTTTCACTGATGCATTCACAATTAGCCACGCGTTTTACTTGTCTTGATTATCATAATTGTCGGAAATTGAAAGACAGAAATAGATTGAAATAATTCATGTAGACGAGAACGACAGTAATTATATGGACAAAAACAAAACGTATTTATTAGCCTTTATGAGTTCAATAGTCCCTAAATTAGGCAAGACAAGTTCAATTATTTAAATTAAACAAACAAACTCCAATCATTTGATTAAAAAAACGAACTTCCCTTATTCATCTTCTGATGAACCCGAAACACTTTAATAATAATAATAATAATAATAATAATAATAATAATAATAATAAGTGCTTTTTGTTCTACGTACTTTATCATCGTTTTTGCATGCCATTTTGTTAGAGGTAATCAGTCGAACCTACGTATTTAATGAATCCATCATCATATCTATCTGTCCATCTATCTATCTATCTATCCATCTACCTATCTATCTAATGGTTTTCTTTAAATTTTTCAATCTTTATTTTTTCTACCATGCATCTACTAATACGCTATGTTTGTACGTATATGTCAGAATTATGTTTATGTATGTACAACCAAAATGGTTGGGTCTGCCATCTCTATTTAAACTGTAGTTTGGTGTGTCTATACAGCCTACGTGTTTTTATTCCCAATATTCTATCTATCAGTCCATCTATCCATCTATCTATCCATTTTCCCAACTACACAGTGGAAATGAATAGATGCAAATTTTGTTCCAAATACTTACTCAATGGCAGAATATTATGGCATATTTATTTGCCTACGTGAGAGCTAACAATTCATCACACCAATTTTGTGCACATGTAATAATGTTGTCCGTATTGGCCCTGGCTTACAGGGATGAACAAACATGAGATGAAACTTTCACCCATAATGGGCTGCAACTGTTACATTTGAATAAGAAAAATGAACCCTATTGTTTACGCATACATTGAAAAATACATTTGTCTTCATTTTAAACATCTTTCTCTCTATCTGTATCAAAATGTCTCTGCTCCAAACATGACTGAAGGACAACGTTTCACGGGTTTAACATTGATTTAGAGTAATCTAAAACGCGACCGTTGCGTGCAAAATGTATTTTTGTGTGTGTCATAAAACGAAACAATAGATTGTTTCTGGGTAAAAGTATGGATGTAGTATGACATTCACGTGCTTAATCGACCTTGATATTTGCACTTACGTCCAACATATTTACGTAAGGTCGTGTCAATAAAAATGCAAGTCGGCTCAAAGCTGTTTATTTGATCGGTCTTGATTTTATTGTACGCTAATATTGCATTTCGACATCGAACTGAATATAAAAGCCTTGCTGAGATAACCGTGAAATTTAGGATTTTGATATGCAAACTAAGTGTCTAAGAAAACACGTGGTATTACGTGTTAAACTACATTTCCATGTAAAAAAATGAAGCAACATATAAACATATTCCTTATTTATTGCCTTATCAACTTTTTGCATTGCTATCAACTCATCTGTCTTTGTGATATCAATTTGCAAATAAATCATGCATATTCATTTGAATCTTTGAAGTAAATGGATTTCCCTCATTATTATACCTTGGTTTCACTTGATGACAACTTATTTCACTTACAATAACTTCACTTTATTTCATTTAATGTCCTCAATAATCAGAATACGGTTTGCAAATTTGTTTCAAAAGAACTTGAACTCAAACCTGAAATTCAATATAACATATCCGTGAATTAATGAATAAAAACGATTCATACTTTAAAATAACATAACTGCAAATAGTACGAAATTAAGCAAGAATTGAGTGAAATTTACCAAATGGTACGAGTTGGCAATAGCCTAGAAAATGATAGACCTCAAGAATACATAGAAACGTATACGTACATAATAGAGATCACGGCAATCTGGATGAATAGCTTATTTTTAACCCAGCTTATTATTGTGACCCACTATATAGATTGTATGATGTGTATATTTTGTTCCTCTGATCATAATGTGTCTTAAAGTGATCGGCTAACATTGTGGAGCTTCAATTTAAAAAATTGTCAAACTTTGATATCTGAGCTACATAGTAGTGTTCAAATGGACAAATAAACACCCTAGAATACAAAAGTTTGAAAAGTTACTCTGCCAATGGCAAGTTATGCATGATTAAACAATTAAAACTCGGGGCGAGTTTTAATAGCCTAGGTCTACACACAGTAAGTCTACGGGAGGAAATGGGCAAGTGAATCTGGTCAACTTACGATTTTCACTTTTTAAAGCACTAAATAATCATTTTGAAACACAATTTTTTCAGGGCTTCATTTTTAGACCTCATCAAAGACACTGGTAGCATGGGGAATCGTGTGGCTCAGATTATTTTAACTGTGGTAAATGTTAGCCAATACCTTTAACCTCTACTTATCCTTTTTTTCTTCTGTACTTATCTGTGGCTGTGGCTTCACTTGGCTTCTCCGATATCAACTGTGTGGCTCGTTTACATTGCATCTGTCATACAAAATAAAATTGAAGCGAGTTATACTCTTCATTTTTGTACCATTTTGTTTTGACTTGTGACACATTACACAGGTGATTTAGTTGTGTAACGTTAAGGTTATCGGTGATACTTTGTTAAAAGAGGAACCTTAGGGTACAAATGAAAGATGTATTTGAACACAAACCCAATGAAAAGGCTGTAATCTTAAAATTGCTAGGACAATCTACTAACTTGCCGCAGCGTAGGGTGGGAAAACCCCACTCTGTACAACGGGTTAATTGATTCATACGAGGGCACATCTGGTTTGCAGCGTGTTTCCGCTGACCATTCTATTCTGGAAACCATTACCGTTAGTCATAATGATCAGTAGCGGTAATTTAAATGTATGTGTTTTTAAAAAGTCCCTCTGAACACAGTCACAGAGTCGCACACTATATTCGTATTCAGACAGACGGACATGAAGACGTACGGACACACAGACTGATATACAAACAGTCTTAAATGGACACACTTGTACAGAGTTTTTGTTTCAGGTATTTGCAATACATTAGGTCAAAACATGCTCCTTAATTATGCGTGTGTCGTAAATATTTATTTTCTAGTGTAGGTATTGACCTCTGTTACAGACATAGTTTTTCATGATATTAATCTTCTATTGTATATGCGAAAGAGGAATCTGGAATTTTAAAAGGTTTTCTATGTGTGGAGATTTGATTTTCAAATGCTTGTGTGGGATGTTTCACACAGTGCATTGGTAAAGAATCGATACATCAAAATCGCCACGGAGCTTAACTACTGATGATTCATTCCTTTCTTGCTTCAGGGTATGATTTTACAACCTTCCCAGTTTTAAAAATCTGAGGTTCATAATGATAATAATTTCTAAAAATGAAGCCCTGAAAAATTGTACTTCAAAACGATCGTTAAGTGCATTAAAAAAAGGGAAAAATCTATGATTACCCGGTTTTTTCCCGCCACCCCCCATAATTATAACAGATAACTGTGTATTAGAAGTGTGCCTGACACATAAGTCACTTGTGATGTTTACCCATAGGCCTACATAATGAGTGGCAGCCTAACTTTCAAAGTTTTCTATTCTCGGGAGTTTATTTGCCAATTCAAGCATTACCTTTGTAGCTCACATATCAAAGATTGACAATTTTATTTGGAATTTTGCATCTCTACAATGTGAAATGGTGTCTTCAAATCGGTAACTATTATACCCACAGGATATGAAACGGACGAAGTATGGGAGCTGTTCGGGGTCTTCTGGGTGGTGTGGTGCATGCGTAGCGGCTACGACACCCTCTTTCGGACACTAGGCAGAACGCTGTCTGACTTCCTGGCGAATCTGGACTTCCTTCACAGCGTCTACATGAAGACCATGTATCCTAATATGACAGTGCCTTCCTTCAGAGTTGAGGAGAAAAGCGACGGAAACATCATTCTTCACTACTATTCCAATCGACGAAAGTTAGGAGGTATCGTACTTGGTAAATACTTACTTTTTCTTAAATATACTTTGCGGTTTCTCGTGTTATGATGAACTAGCCCTTCCTGTCAAGCATTGCCCTCCTTAGCGCGTCAACACCCAGACTAATGTGTCCTCCTTTAATGTGTCAATGAAAGTTTTTGCTGGCCTTCCCCTGCATCCCTGTCCATATGTAGGTGTCCACAACATCATTTTATTGTCTATAACTTGCTTAGAGGGGTTAATCATTGGAATTATTCCAACTAGTTTCTTACACGCCATATTTGTGACCAAAATATGCCTTCAAATTATACGATTTTTTTTTTCTGGGGTGGTCATGAAGAGGCCCTCTTCTGAGAATATCAGTGATGAAAACTATGACATATACAATGATGAGGTTGCAAGATAATAGATTTTAAAAAGAAAGACATAAAGTAAAACAGATACTAAAAGAGACAGACTGCTAAATACCTGTTTATAATTCCAGACGCCATTTGACGTTTTCAAATTTAAAGTCAAATCTTTTGCCGCAGAGTCACAAAGACAGGAACGAATATCTTTTGGCCTGTCGATAAATGGATATACCTTCTGTAAAGGCAGTGGATCTCGTTTGCAAACGTCCCTGCAGACCAGAAAAAGATAGGTCATGCCCTTAGGCTATTGATGAAGGACATGTCTGTGAAATCTGAGGATCAGTAATTACATAGAATTTGAAAAATGCGAAAGAAAAACAATGGCTTTTTAGTGTACGCGAGAAAAGAACTCAAATCAGAGCCAAAACGGTCACTATAATTCCAATAAAACTGATTTTCTAGCTTCTACATTTTGCTAAAGATTCCCAGATGGCATTTTCTACTAAATGCCATTGTATGTACACAATGTTAATTTTTAGGCATGCAAAAGAGATGCCCTGCCTTTAAAATGTGGAAACACCTATACTAAAAACATTGTATCATTTTAGCTTTTTTAAAACTGTTTTGAAACTTTAATTTTATGGAATCTTCTTCACAAGGCATCGTAAAAGGGGTGGCTCGCATCATATTCAACACGGAAATCCGGATGAACATTATAGACCACAGTGAAGATGTCTATCTCGGGATCAAGAAAGACCACTACCGATTTTTCATCATGTTTATCAAGACTGATTTGCCTCCAGTGGGAATGAAAGGAGTTATAACTGGCGAGGTATAAAGAGGATAATGATACTTTATCTCTTTTATTCGTATGAAAAGACGAGGTTTATGTATTTAAATTTGAATTCAAGTTAACATTTACCACAGTTAAAAAATGTGAGCTACATAATCCTCCATACTCCAGGTGTCTTTGATAAGGTCTAAAAATAAAGCCCTGAAAAAATTATTTCAAAATGTTTATTTAGTGCTTCAAAAAAGTGAAAATCGTAAGTTAACCGGATTCACCTGCCCATTTCCTCCCATTAACTTACTGTGTGTAGATCTAGGCTATTTTTTACTCGCCCCGAGTGCTAATTGATTAGTCATTCATATTTTGCCAGTGGCAGCATTAATTTCCAAACTTTTGTATTCTAGGGTGTTTACTTTTTCATTCAAACACTACTATGTCGCTTATATAGCAAAGTTTGACAATTTTTTAATTTGAAGCTCCAAAATGTTAGCCTATTACTTTAAGCCCAAGTTTACGTTTCTGGGATTTTTTAGTGGTATTTGGAAAGCCTCTGTATGCCCCGGCCAAATTCATAACCCTACAATAATAGATTCTGAATCTGTTCTTCTAGTCTTTTTTAGAATTAACTTAATTGAATAATACCGGGCGGACCCCCGCAAAAATTTGTTACATTATAAACATCAAGAGGTTTTAAAAAGAGCCTTAAATTACATGTGCTTACTACCTCATCTAAAACGAGGAGACTACAGGGCCCTTCAGATGAGGTATTACTCATATAACATTTTAAACCCTTTGGGTGCTGTAATGTAAAATATGGTCAAAAATGTCGGGGGTCCCCCCGACCATTTTTCTATTAATTTATAAAAAAAAAAATACAAAGACAAAAAAAAAAAGTTAATATGAGTTATACCTTATCTGAAAGAGCCGAGTCTGCTCTTTCAGATGAGGTATAACACATGTAAGTTTAAAGCCTTTTTAACCCTTTAGATGCTATAATGTTATTTTTTTTTTTTTTGGGGGGGGGTCCCCCCGAGATTTTTCATTAACTAATTAAAAAAATCTAAAGACATTCAGAATCTATTATTGCAGGGTTATGACTTTGGGGCATAAATCTTTCAAATAACAAAAAATCCCCCAAACTAAACTTGGGCTTTAAGTTTTTTCACAATCTGAAAAACAGGTATATTATAACAATAAAAGATTGCATAATACAATTAACCTAATGAATACGGGAACCGAATGTAATATCTATTAACGTAAATGTATGGTAATTACAAAATCTTCGAAACAGCGGGTTGACTAGTACATAACAGAAGAACTAAACAGACAGTGACAAGACATTCCAAAGAGTGGAATTTATCAACGTATGGGATTATGTTAGGCGTCTCCAAGGTTTTTTTTTCTCCAAGAAAAAGAAACACGACTTTTTTGTGAAACAATACACAAGAATAAGAAAACACTAATATTATGTATTACGGAAGGGGATGGAAGTGGAGGTAGAGATAAGTAGGTTCAGGCAATCCATAATTTTATTTTGCCAAAATTGTAAATAAATAACTATCAGTGATTATTTTTATTTTAGGAATGGGAAATAGTACTCCGTGGGACAAAGCCAACTCGGACACGTCATGGATCAATTTGTCCAATATCACCGGTAAAAGAAAACACGAATGGAATGGACCATTCTTATCGAAATTCAACGATTTCAAACGAACGATTACTACGAAATGAACCGAACAACTCCAGGGGGAAGTGTCCGTTAAACGGTCGCAATATCTCCGATAAATCTGCACTCTCCGTGCCTTGCATACGGGATTTGATAGAGAAGAATGGATTCCTTTGTAATACCTCCGGAGACGAGGTTGTCGATTTGAGGTGGTTCAGACCTAAGCTACCGGAAAAGATTCTCATTGACCCTTTGACCTTCTGCAATGCCTTCCCTTACCACATTGTCTTTGATACGGATCTTACGATCATGCATACGGGTGTGAAGCTTCAGCAGTTTTGTCCGCGAGTGAAGGAGAACGGGGCAAGTCTTAACGATATTATGGTACTGGATCACCCCGAAATTGAACTCACGTCGAAGAATATCTACCTGTTCATCCACATGATCTTCATGGCCACGCTGAAATCCAATATGCTCGTGAAGTTCATGAAGAATAAACCAAAGCTGATGTTGAGAGGTACGTGTGCTCAGTCACCCTTTTACTTAAAGTTCAGAAGACTCTTGAATTTATGAAGAATTTACGTTCCTCCGTCTTCGCCGTCACATGGCAAAAGGGTGTATCTGCAAATTTTGACTTTTTCAGGTTTTTGCATGGGGGGGGGGGTTAGAGGGCGCTCTTTCCATTTATCTAGGTCTCGTAATTGCAGGACGTCTCCTTTTTGAGATAGCAGGGGCTATCTACAGCACCTTTTTTCAAAAACATCCTGTCGTTTCATGGCAAAAGGGTGTATCTTAAAGATACACCCCAAGCCAGCCGCAGCAGAGCTCAATGTTTTTCGGTAAAAAGATGTATCTGCTAGATACACCTTCTGCCAACAAAATGACTGAGCGCAGCCAGATTTGTGAAATATGGCAAAAGGGTGTACATGTATCTGCAACATAGATCTACGTCTTATTGCGCGCCGCGAAAGTCAAAGACCAATTTATGGCAAAAGGATGTATCTGTAACATACGTCTTTCCCCGCAAATTGTTGACGCGAAAGTTTGAGACTAGTTCAAGGCAAAAGGGGTGTATGTGCTACATACATCCTTTAGCCAAGTTTTAGCATGTCTTAGATCTGAACACGGCTCGGTGTATGTTATAGATACCGCTTTTTGCCAATGTGTGTCATGCATGCACGTATACACGCTCGCGCGCGTGTGTGAATCATGCATGTATTTGATACGTGATTAAAAGTAAACTCAAGTCACTGCCGCCATCATGCCGCGGAGTTTATCTTCGTCTATTGTTAAAACATTTCGGTTGCTAACCATTGCCGGATGCAGCGAGAGAGGAATTCTTAGTGTTAATTATTTAAAGGGTAAGTTTTACTAACTGTTACTTATGAGGGTCTAGATAACTATGTAAACTGTGTTGCTGAACTGTAAGTCTAAAGACGTTATTGGCCCTGCAGAGTGTAAGTAAGGTTAGCCTACTGCTACGTAACGACACATCAACGACAACTTGCCCAGCCTACACTGTAAGACGACGTACGGTAATGGCACGTACATTCGTTAGATTGCTCTTTCTGCTTTAGCAATTTGAGTTTTATGTTGGACAGGTGCTTCGTCAACAAATATGATTAATGTTACCAAAATTTGCAATTGCCAATATTTTTATCTTGCACGTGGCTGTTTTCACAACAAGCTTTCATTTCACGGCAAATTTCATGTAACGTAAACGCCCCCGACAAGCGATGCGCATCACAAAAAATGTGCACTCGGTGCACAAAGTTAGTGCAAGCAGGCCTAGCCTTAACCAGGGAGCGCCAGCCGCCGCCCAAAGGGCCGGCGCTCCCTGGGTTAGCCTAGCCTTTGCAAACGATTGCCGCGATGAACAATATTCACAGGTGTCAATATAGAAACGTTGATGGCTCTACGCACAGCCATTAATGGTTCGCGAGGCGACAGTGCATACAGTTCGAATTCAAAACTAGATTTTCAAATATTACTTTTGCCACCAATTTGTCCATTATGAAAATAAAAATGCATGTGTGCAGAAACATTGTTCTGCAATGATTTACAGATAATTAGTACAATGGTGTACATGTATCTGCAGATTACACCTTTGCCATGATACCACAATAGAAACGATATGATGTATAGTGCAGATACATCCTTTTACACATATGATCGCGGGACGAAAGTGCTGGGATAGTGGAATGTATTTGCCAGAATGTCCTGTATCTACACAAAATGCATTATTTGAAGAAAAATATATAATTATATATTATTAAAATTGTATAGGAATAAATGAATTTAAATGATAATCTTACCAAGGAAACAAAAAATCACACTTTGAAAAAAGTCTGTTTTCAGCAAAAAGATGTAAAAGCTGAACTCAAATGATTTTCTAGGAAGGTATTTTGCAGATCACCCTTTTGCCATGTAACGGTATAGCATATCTATGGAAATATCATTAAATATTTTATTAATTAAATACATGCATTAACCATTTGATTGAATTCATGTATGTAACTGCAGGGCGCCTTTGAAAGCAGTTTTACACAACTGAGCAGGCCAACCATACAGTATAATATAAAGAAAACAGAGTAAATAAATGAAATGTAGGGTCATGAGAGATGAATCCATAATTTTTAGATCGTGTAACGGACTTATTTTTCAAAAGTAATCCAATAATACAGGAATGACATTTTGCCCACATATGAGAAGGGGTGTTCTATTCGTCTTTGGTAGATATGAAACAAGTTTACACGCCCAATCCCTACAAAGCTCTTTGATTTTCTTTATTGGATTCATTCATCTCAAAATATCATTCTTTATACGCGGGAAAAGGGAAAAGTCTTGTCAGGAAAGGGGTCAGATGTGGATCGCCATTTTTATATTCCAGTTCGGATTTGAAAATAAAACAGTGGTTATATCTTTATAAGGATTTTTATGTCGCCTACGAGTCCTATTTCCGCCAATACACTCAAATTCAATATTTCCTATTGAATAACGTGTGGGTATATTTGGGCATAGCCTACTTCTTGATTAATTTTTGTACGATTCGTTCCAGATTTATCAGAAACACTCTTTAACATTGTGAAAGCTCCATTTAAACCTAATTCCATTCTAACCTAAATGATAGTGTTTGAATTGGCAAGTAAACGCTGCAAAGGTAAAACAGGTATATATAAGCATCAGTACGTGAATTGATGTCCTGGGAAAAAATACTCAACAGTTTATGCAAAACTGCAGTAGTCGCTCATTGGTTATTACTTTTTGAAAGCACTTAATGAGCGTTTGTAACGGTAAATTTTTAGGGCATCATTTCGAGACTTATCACAAACACTATAGTGGCAGATTTTTTTTTTTAAACTTGAAATATTGTTGAATAATGTCTTTTAAATTCTACAATCGAAGATAACATACTGCCATCGTTACACAATGCTCCTCAAAACTGTAAAGCGATCAGCTTTGTTACACGACGCAATAACAAAATTATACTGAAAGTTATTTCATGCTTACATTCCTACTCTGTTTAATTACTATATACACACTCTTCCGATGTCTGAACTGAGAGAGCGTGAGGCATATTTCCCCCAGCATAGAACAAGTTGCCCCATTTTTTGTTACTACCTATACCAGTGCACATTTGGAAATTTGTTAAAGAAACAGTAGATTTGTAAGTTATGAACTTATAATTACACTTTAATATAATAGTGCACTTTTTTTATTGGACTCACGATTCTTTGGTTAAATACAGGTCAAATGATTTGGATGGACGTTCAAAATCTGTTTGTGTTTCTTTGCTCGCCAAAGCTGACGTCATTTTCGGATCTCTGCGAGAGACAGATGCACTTCTCCGACATCGCTTCACATGACATCACACGTGACTTGATTCTATTCAACCAACAACGCTTAGCGGAGGTATACAGCTATAAAGGATTGGAAACAATTCTTAATTTAGGATGTAATATTACTAAAATCAATGGTAGTGTTTAACGGTAAATGGCATGATTGGAGGTAGTCCCCAACTTGGGGTGAAACTATTCTAGAATCAAGTATACCATGCAACAAATCTGCTGTGATGTGTGGTCAAATGTTGACTCCTTCTAGAAGAACTACCACATTATCCGTTGTGGCATGTAAATCTGTTGTAAAGCTTTCTATGGTGTTTATTTCGATCGGGGCTCGAAAAAACAAATCCTTCCAGGTGGAAGATCAACTCCAGCTGGTCTTGGTATATGTTTCTTGAGGCAATTGGTTACTGTGGTTACTGCTGAAAACAAATCACGGTCAAACATTTCTTCCTTGGTGAATAATTACTATCAGAAATTGATGTGAGTGATATATATGTTGTGTTGCGTTCTATGGATTCAAATTGTATTAGGGCCATACTTTGATTCAGTACTAATAAATGAGTACAATCTTTGTTTCCCCTGCAGTAAACAAATTGCATATTGACCCTTCTAGCCTCATACGCACTGTGGCTGCTGCACATACTCGTATACGCTTCAACTCATTTGGTTCTTGAAGACATGACTTCACTTCTCCCAAGCATGTCATTTCCGTCTATCGGAACCTTGGGGTGTCTACAGTAAAATTACAACAGGGAGTTGAATGAAATGCCAGGCAAAACACACATTTCTCCCATTATCGGATTTTTTTATGATAAATAAGCAAAAATGTGATTAAAAACGGTTTGGCAACCTTTTAGCGCACGTTTATTAGATTTAACCAGATTTATATCTTTGGAGGACAAGTACTCTTGTCTTGAGTACTAATCTGCTAAGTGCATACTTGATCTTTGGCGGGTCTCCTGATCTCCTTTTATTGTTTGTGTACAAATCCTTGTGAGATGTGAACTGCATTGAGAAAGCGCAACATAGCAGAAGTGATGAACAAATGGCACTTGCGCATCCTGTGAAAGCATCGCTGTGGTGTCAACTCCAATCTCCCATTTTTGTTGAAAAAAAAGGGATTTTGATAACAAAACATGATAATAACAATAAAATAATATTGATAATAACAATAATAATAATTAAGATGGTAATGTCACAATACCTGTATCTCACATTAAACGTAGTATGCACGTGGGCGTGTAAATAAAGATCAAGTTCTAATAGAAGCAGAATATCTTAAAAGTTATATAAACATAGTCTAAAACAAATTCGTTTTGAGAAGGAAGTCAGTAGAGGTCGTTCAATAGTAGATCTTTGTGTGGTCTGCTGCCAATGCCAACACGAGTCCAGCAGAACGATTTCGGAGTGATTATAATCTTTTCTTATCATGTCTTGACCATAGTGAAACGAGTGAATTGCAATACTCTACTCCTAATGTTATTAAGGCCTTCATGGCATGATAGAATCGTATTGTTTAGGGAACAAGTTATGCTTTGCCTTGTTAAATGCAAGCATAAATAAAAACATGAAAATATATAGATATACAGATATATGATAAAAAGACAGAATTACTGTAAGGAAAAACAAAAAAAATCTGTCATTTATTTTTTACTCTGTTTGGGCAGTTATGTTTTGGGACTCTCCTGAATTATTTATTATTTGAGATGCAAGGTTATGTCACCTGGTGAAAAGAAGTAGGCGAAATGCTCATGGGATGAGTAAAAGTTCCTATCACATAATTATTCACTCCGTTCAAATGGAAAACTTTTATTACCGAAACCAAGAACAGAATATTGTCGAAAAATGTTTGCATACAGGGGGGCTTCAAACTTTAACCCCTTGGGGACGACGGGCTTGTACAGAAGCCTGGTACATTGCACACTCAGAGACGACGGGCTTCTACAGAAGCCCAGAAAATATGACAAACATTTCGGTCAAACACTGGATAAACAGTAGAGTTTCATTACTTAATGCGCCTGTCCCTGAAATTACACATTTTTGACCAGTATAAAATAAGAAAATAAATATTGTGAGAGGAATTTTATCAGAAAACATGGGTTTATATTCTCTTCACGGTCAACCACATAAAAATTGCGTCGTCTCTCAATGAACAACAGTGCTGTATAGCATCGAGCCCAAGGGGTTAATGATCTACCACCCGAGTCCAAATCATGCTTAAATATTATGGCTTTCAACAGATCACTTAACGAAGTTATACCGAAATTTACATAATACGTGTGATTAAAAAGTTATATAGTATCACGCATTGATGTTTCTACATATACCTCGCGAAATAATTAATTTGGGTTTGTGTGTCGGGGTAGGGGTGGGGAGAGTAGGGGTAGGGTTCGTAGATTCATTTCTTTGTGTTTATGTGTATTGTAGTTGATTTCGTTTGCTCACTTGTACTTATGTCTATGTTTATGTTTTTTTTTTCATTTTGAATTTAAATTGTGTTAATATTATATTGTTAATT